>QNGE01007669.1:11349-21509 GCA_008508345.1 Paragonimus westermani | reverse complement strand
CAAACCTCAGCAATCTAAAAACAACGCAACAAACCTTGACAAATTCAACACACTGCGCGGCGAAAAATGCAGGTACTACAGTGCGAATTGTGCCATATGAACATTCGTAGAGATTTCCTCCCTCTGAACATGCCAGAGCTACTGGCTGAATTGGGAGAGAACTCTTCTGGCGAAGATGCTCGATCTCAGACTCAGTGGCTTGTGGGGCAGTCGTGGCTACCAAATCGATACTGTGGTCAGCAGCTGCACTGCGGATGTGGACGCGTGAAAGTACGTCCACGACAGTGTTTTCGACACCTGAGACATGTATATACGTCGTGAACTGAGAGATATAGTCCAGGCGCTTAACTTCCCTTGGGGAATGCCTGTCGGATGAAATGTTTAAGGAATAGGTTAACGGTTCATGGTCGGTGTAAACCGTAAAGGTCTCCATTTCCACTGAATGGCGGAAATAGCGGATACCCAAATAGATAGCTAGTAATTCCCTGCCGAACGTGCTATAGCGGGATTCCGCGGGTTGGAAGCTTCTGGAAAAGAAAGCTAACGGTCTCCACTGTTTTTCAACCGGTTGTTGTAAAACAGCACCAACGGCTGTGTCCGAGGCATCGGTCACGATGGACAAAGGTGCGCTCGGATTAGGATGGGCAAGGAGAGCTAGTTCGCCTAACTCATCTTCGAGCATGACGAACGCCGTGCGTGCAGTCTCAGAGAACTGAAATTTGCGTTCACCTCTACAGAGAAGATTGGTCATTGGCTGCATTGTGTGCGCACAATGAGGTATGAAGCGTCTGTTATGGTTTACCAGACCACTAAAACGACAAAGTTGCTTGAAGGAATTTGGTTTAGAGTATACACGAATAGCTATAACTTTATCCGTGAGTGCGGTGATTCCATTTTCTGAGACCTTATGACCCAGAAATTCTATCGTGCACTTACCTAGTTCACAGTTATTGAGATTAACTGTGACACCATGTTGGGTCAAACGTTCCAGTAGGGTGCGGAGATGAGTAACGTGTTCTTCACAGAAAGAACTGGCTACTAAAATATCATCCAGATACGGGTAGACAAAGTGTAACATGCAGGCTAGCCGACTCTACTTTGCATGCCCGTGACTTTGCGGACCAACCTTCGGGCAACGTGGACGCACCAGGGGACAACGCTCTTCCGAAGTAGGGGTTCGAACAACAGTTCTGAAAAGAGAAACAATACGAACAAGCATGAACCGAAGGCCCAGTAAGCCATTCACACGACTTACACAAGCGCAAACCACGTGTTACTTCATCTATGAATCGTTGGAAAGTTTGAGCTGTGCTGCTCAAATCGAACGGTATTCGAAGAAATTCGAAAAGGACAAAGGGGGTTACAACTGCGGTTTTGGGTGTATTCTATGTTTACCGGGATCTAATGATATACACGTACTAAGCCATCTTGCTGAATATGTTTTCCCATGTAAGCAAGTCGTTACGTTCTGCATGTTCGGGATTGGATACTTGTCAAGAACGGTTGCTTTGTTTAGTCCGCGGTAATCTCCGCACGGGCGCCAGTCACCTGGCTTCCTTGGGACCATGTGCAAAGGTGAGGCCACGGACTTCCGGAAGGGCGTATTACTCCGAGTTCAGCCATGTTCTCGAACTCTGCCCTGGCGAGTTTGAGTTTGTTGGGAGCCAACCGGCGAGGTCGCGCAGAGACGGGGGGTCCCTTAGTACGGATATGGTGTGTGACACTTGTGGTCACAGGTGGGATATCGTTCGATGTGCGAACGAGCTGTGGGAACTCACTGAAGAGGTCCACATATTGTCTGGGGGCGACGGGTTGGGCAAGATTGGTGTTATGGAGCAACTGTTGCATGCGTGCCAGGTATGCTTAGTTTAGTGGTAGAATCGATTAACATACGGCGTCTCATACCAACTAGAATGTCAGAATGCCCGCTGAATGTCCGCCTTAGGTCCAGATTAAGGGTTAAGGAACGCTGCCAATAAGTATGTACAGGAGTGCAGTTTGCTGCACGGGGCTGTGGACTGCAGGAGGTGACACCTCGTCTTTTTTAGACAAAAGTACACTAATTGTAATACTTTAAGTTTCAACCACATAGGGTGGCCTTCCTCGAGAGTGTTGTAATCAAAATCTGGTTGAGAAGCGTTTGAAAAAGTTTTACTACCTGGTCGGCCAACTCCGCTGTCTCCGCTAAAGGTTGTGATTTCGCGATAGATACAATCGCCTGCGCCGTCTACAGTGGTCCCTGTATCCAGAGCTTGCGCAGGAGAGACTCGTCCGTGTGCGACGTGCCTAGTAGTTGTTGCACCTCCTGAAGTAAGGTCGTGGGGCGCTTGTCGTCCAGCTTTAGCTCAGTAAGTAGCTGCTGCAGTCGAGTCTTTTCCAATGGGGTGACTCGCTTTATTACCGCTTCCTCTAGAGTTCCGTAGCTATTCTCCGTGGGCTGGCTCGCTAACATATCTCGGAAATATGTCGTGACCTCTTTCGGCAAACCAGCTACTAACTGGCTGAATTAAGCCACTTCAAAAGAGACTCGGTTAGTGTAGAATTCTGCCCCTAGGTGCACGAATCATGGGATAGGGTACATCTATAAGAACGGTGGAACTATCAGTGATATAGCTACCGTGGGATACCCGAGCGGCTTAGGATAGTTAGCTGATATGGGTGTGATAAGTAACGGTTAAAAGGTGATATATAATCAAAACGGTGATACAAAAATAATATAATCAAAATGTGCAACGAACAGAGAGAAAACTCTCTGGATTACAAGGCAAAATAACGATACTTGACGAACTCACCTAAAAAGAGCAAAGTGTAACCACGCGTTCAAATTAATTTCGGGCGCACCGATTGTTGTAACAGACACAACAAAATAAAACCCAGTCAGTGATAACTATCGACAACCGATCGACATTAGAAAACAAAGACTCAGCGCGTTGATCCTCGTGTATTATTATCGACTCTGGAAAATTGAGTGTACAGAGAGGTACGTGAGGCTGGTGAGGTATAGAGCGAAGCATGGAGCGAGTTGTGATTCTAGCTTCGGACCGGATATTACAAAATGGGTAGCTTGACTAAAACAGAAGCAGGTTCAAAACCAAAATCATCGAAAAGGTACACATGAATGCGCCTATCAAAATATTAACTATTAGTCGCCATAGGTGCTTATAGGCATCGATACTCGGTCGAGCAAACGATTAAGCACATACGAAAGTTGTAAGTAAAAAGAGTACAAATGGTAATCGTAGCCCTAACACAGTTAGCAATAAGCAAATCGGGTCGTTGCAGTGCCTGCCTATACGTACTAACACATAAATTCTCTGTAATTCGGCAAGCATGGCTAGCAAACATGGAGTCGCTGGTCTAGTTTCATGTTGTGCCCTGAATACCTCCTGTCCAAAGTAACTAGTTAACAACAGTGAGACAGAGGTTTCTAGTGTGTTCGCGTTAGATACGAATCAACAAACACCTGCTGAGTTCGACATTGACAGACTAAAGATCGAGTACAGTGAAATGGCCCGAGAACGTTCGGAAGGGGTAGATATATCTTATTACATGAAGATGAAGAGAGAGTAGAAAGAAAAATACATGTACGTATAAATGTTACAGCTCTTGTGCTCAGCAGAAGTGATCTTCTACAGGATAGATACTGTCTCAAGGGAGGAACGGAAGGCTAGTTAGCCATGCTTTGCAACGCATCCTGTTTCGTATGTGCTGCTTTTGTTTTCTGTTTTTTTTGCAGTCTTCAGAGGTGTAACAATATGTACACTAGTCAGCCCATTTTGTTGCTCCTAGGTACCCTGGGCTGCAGGGGTTGGGGGAGTGGTTGCTGAGTGACCTATTTCGCCAGTTACGACCGCTGACCTGGATCACAAGAACAGAAGCATAGTGGTTAGCTCAGAAGAAACCAGACTATCACACTGTCATCATCACTTTCTGACCAGAGGGCCATCTTTTTCTAAGGGTAGCATGTTTGGAATACTGACAGAGGCTAGAAGCATCGGATTACAGCCCTGAACAAATACCGTGAATCCTTATGAGGGATCGGTCCTCAAGACAGCTGCGGAATATGAGGAGGAGAGATGGATGAGAGCACTTACAGATTGATGGATACAGCAAGGGTGGATCAAAACTCAGAATAGGTCAAAAGAATGATATTGCTGTGTGTGTGAATCCTGCTCACAAGTGTTTCCAATTCGCTGTGGATCACTCTTTGCAACTATGGTTAGTCGAACTATCCGGCTCCGCTTACTGCACCTCGGCGTCACATGACTACCAGCTGTCTGTTTTAAACGGGCACGCATACATATACGCGTGCAGACATCCTTTCACGTGCCGGCTTGTAAGAGTATATACACTTATTCGAGAAAGCAAGACAATTGCTCACTGACACACAACTATGCAATCAAACAGACAGCGAACTACATTCACACTTCAGATAAACAGGCCACAATAATAGAAGGATCATGTCATATCAGGGAATAAACGCTCCCATTTCTGATCCAGTTTTCTCTTAAACGATTCGACCAAATTGGCCTTCGACCACAGACTCAGGTGGCTAGTGCCATGGGCTAATGACTTTATTCGTGAAAACTTGGCCCTGGTAGACGTATGAGATTGGACCTTGACGCGGTATGACGGCTTGCTCATCTCGATGGCCTATTGGGCTAAAGTGGATGATGTGACCATCACACGGACAGAGTCACTCATACAAAACAGGCCAATAAATAGTGGTCTGACAAACCACAGCCTCCTGGTCCTCCAGGTTGGGGGCTCAAAGAAGGTTGGTATCTTTTTCCAGAAAAATGTACCAGTTCTGGCACGTTAGCCTTGCAATACAGGCTTTAGGGCCAAAGGCTTTGGTTGAGAACCCTAACCGTTCTCCTGTCTAGGTCTGAGCGTCCTGCCAGTATATCAGCCCACATACAACCATGAACACTCATAACACTGTTAACTCCATATTGCATCGGCCGTCTCGCAGTATAAACCGGGTCGTCATATCTGCTGCATACGCCAGGGTGGAAAACAGGTAACTACTGACCCCTCTCTTACTATTCTATCAAACTCAGCTCTCAGGCCCCTCCAAACCCCCATTTCTGGTAACTACCTCATAGGTACCACAAAAGATATAGCTAATCGTAGTATCACTGGGCCGGTAAGCTCTATTACTTGTTATTCAGCTTCAAGCCTCCCTCGTCCCTTTATTAGACCTAAAATGAGAATTAATATGGGTGCCTTCCACGTTAGCACTCTAAAAGAGATAGGTCGGCAAGCCTCTCTCACACGAATGTTAGATTCGTTGAATGTCAATGTCTGCCGCATTTCGGTGACTAGACTCCAAGACAATAGTCAACACATGGAATTAACAGCACCCACACTGTCTACTCGATACTGGTTATACACTTCGGGTGGTTCCGCGGCCGCCGTCACCAGTCAGGCTGGAGTAGATACAGTCCTCAGCACTATGGTCTCAGCCACATTGGTAGACTGGATTCCTATCAACAGTAGGTTGTGTGTTGTCTGCTTGGTAGGTTCTGTTAAGACCAGCTCTGGACGCACAACTTTCTGAAATCTATTCATTGCGTCTGCTTACGCTCCAACTGGCTGTAGTGACTTCGGCGTCAAGGACACCTTTTACTCGGATCTGGCTGCTTTCCTTCGTTCGACAGATGATTATATAACCGTTCTGACCGGTGATATGAATGCCTAGGTCGGAAGTCTTGGTGAGGCCGAGTCTCGTTTGGATGGCGAGAGTGGCAGAACGTCATATCACTCAGATAATGGCGGGCGGTTGTTGCAGCTGTGCGCAAAACACAAGCTATTTTAGGCCAGCACTAGCTTTAGATATCTCGCGCGTCACTGTTATACTTGGTGACCGTCTTCTTTGAATCAGGCCTAGTCCGAGATAAAACACACAGTCGAAATGAGAAACACTCAGGCATGTTTCCAAGCTAGTTTGATACTCAAGCGTTATCGAAGGTAAAGTCGGTTTCTCAACAGCCAACCGTTCTTGTCGGTGGGGTCGTTTTCCAGCAAAAGTGAGTACGAAACGACAACGTACCAGCGCATGATCTGAGTCTAGGTACGTGCTCCAATAAGAACGACACTCCTGAGTGGAACCCCACCACCTATAACTAACAGCTATGTGGTCTATCTGAGACCAGGCCTGACTCAGAGAGGGAGAGCGCCAAGTATAGCAATGACGTGCATGATGCCTAAAACTAGTGGTGGCTAAAAACAGCCTATGCTCAACGCACAACTGCAATAGTCGCCCGCCATTGTCCGACCGATATGATGCTATCCCAAACCTGCCACCTAAACGAGATTCGGCCTCACCAAAGCGGCCGACCTGGGTGTTAATATCTCCCGCCAGAATGACTATATCAGAGCCACGTATCGACCGGAGGAGAGCGGCCAGATCCGAATAAAAGACGTCCTTGACGCCGACGTCACTAGTCAGTTGGAGCATAAGCAGACACAACGAAAAGATTTCAGACGCTTTTGCGTCTAGAACTGACCCTAACAAAACCTGCCAAGCGGACGGCACAGTCTACGATTAACAGGAATCCAATCTATCAATGCGGCTGCGGCCGTCGTACTGAGGACTATACCTACTCCAGCGTGACCGGTGACGGCGGCCGGAGAGTCACCTGAAGTGTATAACCAGTATCGGGTAGAAAGTGAAGGTGCTGTTAATTCTATACATTGACTACTGTCGTGGATTCTAGTCTCGGAGATACAGCAAACATCAATATGTAACGAGTCTGACGTTCGTGCGAGAGCAGCTTGTTGACCAATTTGTTTTAGAGTACGAACGTTGAAGGCACCTATATTAATTTGAGTTCTAGGTCGAAGCACAGGACGAGGGAGGTCTGAGACTGAGTGGCGAGAGCTGGGACTTATCGGCACAGTGTTACTATGATTAATTATATCTGTTGTGGCACCTGCAGAGAAGCTATCAGAATTGGAGATCGGGAGGGGCCTGGGAACTAAATTTGATAGGACAGTGGGGGAGGGGTCAGTAGTTACCTGTCTTCGCCTATCCACCCTGCTGTATGCAGCAGGTGGGGCGACCCGGTTTATACTGCCAGACAGCCGATGCAGTATGGGATTGTTTATGTTGTGAGGGTTCATGGTTATGTGTGGGTTGAGATACTGCCAGGACGCTCAGACCCAGACAGGAGAAAAATTAGGGTTCTCAACCAAAGCCTTCGGCTCAAAAGCCTGTACCGCAAGGCAGCGGGTGGGTGGCGGTGTACCAGAGATGGTACGTTTTTCGGGAAGAGATGCCAACTATCTTCCAACCCCCAACTTAGAGGACCAGGAGACTGTGGTTTGTCAGACCTCTACCTGTTGGCCTGCCTGGTATGAGTAACTCTGTCCAGTTTAGCCCAGTAGGTTATCGAGATGAGCAAGCCGTCACACCACGTCAAGGTCCAGCCTAAGAGAGATATCCGTAGGAAATGGACACGTAGTCTAAAGGCTGGTCGTGAGGCTTGGTTAAGGGAAAAAATTTAAGGAAATGAAGACCGCATTTGCTGCATGGAACACCGACAAACTCTTTGAGCTGATCCGTACCACTGATCCCAGGCGACTGACTGTAAGCGGAACTATCAGCGAGACAGATGGCACTTATCTGTAATAAATCCGAAAGGTTAGAGTGGTGGATGGTACACTTTGAGGGTCAATTCAACTGGCCTCCTGCTTCTACTGCGTTGCCGCCACAAATTTGTAATGTAGTGCTCTGGTCGATAGACTTGGAACCGCCCACTGAGACTGAGGTCCGCAATTTCATCTCAGCTCTCAAACTTAGTGGGGCTGCTGTTCCAGATGATCTCGCTCCGACACTTTTCATAGAAGGTGGCGAGGGGTTAGTAGAGGCCCTGACTCAGTTGTTTCAACTTTTACGGGCGACGGAGACCATTCCCCCGTGCTGGGATGACTCGATGACAGTTACCATTCTCAAGAAAGGTATCAGAGAGTCTTCCGAAATCCATAGGGGAATTAGGTTGACTCCATTCATTATTAGGGTCCCGACATCCATTAGGATTCGACTCACTGCAGCGCTGGAGGTAAACATGATGGAAGAACAGGCAGGGTTTCGCCCCGGGCGAAGATATATAGATCACATTTTTACTCATCGTCAAATTCTGGAGTGGCGTCATGTGTACCGCCAGCAAACAATTGCCGTATTTCTCGATCATAAAGGTGCGTTCGAATCGATGGATCATCTACAATTTTCAAGTCGCTTAAACAAAGGGGTGTACTGATCAAGCATGTGGACATACTGTCGGTGCTCTATTCCCATACTTCAGCTCAGGAGATGGCGTACGTCGAGGCTGTCCACTCTCATCATTTTTGTTCAATTTCGTCATAGACGAGATAATGGAATGTTGTCTCCGACACTCACACGATGTCGGCGTGGACCTCCTACCCGGTGGGAAACTGACTGTTTTTGATTATGTCGACGACAAGGTGGTGCTGTTTGACAACTTTGAAGCAGCACAAGCAACGTTATTTCGCTTTCTAATAAATACTTCGAAATGCGCTTTGCAGCCTCAAAGTGCTTCTGCAAGATTTCTATAATTACGTGGATTTGATGTTGTTGACCGGTTTGTGTACCTGAGAAGCTGAACCGACAGTGGCGGAGGTGTAGGGAATGAAATAGAAGCACACGTATTTCCAAGGCTAATCTGGGGCGTCTATGGCGACAGCGAGGTATCTCTGATGCCTAAGGGTCGCGTGTATCAGACAATAGTGAGCGTTGTATTACTTTGCGGCAACGAAAGTTGGCCGCTCAGGGTAGGAGACTTGAACCATCTTCATATAGTTGCCCACCAACGTCTGCGTTCAACCGCTCGTATCGGGTTGCACTAGCGAGTAAGCAACGAGGAGGTTAGAAAGCGGGTGTTTGACACTGATTTCCAGAAGAGTTCTTTTGTTCACTTCTTACACTTTCACCGACTTAGATGGTTGGGCCATGGACCAAGGATGCCAGCTAGCTGCCTACCATACCGAGCAATCTTTACCGACACTGGGGTCCACCGGCGCAAGGTTCGAGGTGGACAGATGATGACCTGACGTAGACGAATGAGGTCGTTCACGAAGGGGTTGGCCACTGTAGATCGGGTTCGTCTCCTCGGCTGGGGTCCTCGTGACTCACAGAGTCGGTGACTGAAGGTCAGATAGCGGCTAACCGAGCTCAGTGGCGTGAATGTTTTCGTTGTTTGGCCGAGTTTTCTATGAAGAGAGTTCATTTAATGAAATGGAGCAGTGAAAACCATAAGGAAGCTGTCTTACTGATGACTCCTTACTTTCACTTACAACTCGGTTGTTCGTTTGTAAGGTGTAGACACCTTGAAGTTGAACGTTTGGTAGTTAGGCTTCTTCCCGACCTCTTCCTTTTTCCTTCTCTCCTCTTGTGGAGGGCTTCTTTTCTTTTTTAGGGTTGGGTGGCAGTTGGGCATCAGTGTGAGCCACTGATGTATTTCTGTCTACGGTAATGATTATCATAATTCGGCTCGCTACTCGGTAGGAATTCCAAAAACAACCATGGGATTGAGATGCCTGGTGGATACAATGCAACACACCTGATATCCAGATAAACGAGTAGGTTAGCATTACGACATCGGGCGCATCCCTAGGATGTGGGTCGGGGAAAGACCTTCTACGTGGGGACTAACTTCGAAATATGCAGGGTTCTCCCGGCGAATAAGCGGTCGCGGACAATGAGTGGTAGTATTATCAAGAACTGGTGGATTGACGATTGGCAGTCGGGTCTCCTATGAAGTGCTGAATAATCTCTTTGACGGTACTACATGGCGCGTGTCACCCCGTCAGAAAAGGGTTTTAGATGTCCCAACGGGAACGCATGGGCTGCCAAACAACACGCCATCCATATGGCATACTGACACCTCCAGTCTCTGCCAACCATGGACAACCCCTGAGGGCGTACGAGTCACTCCGGTGATTACTGACTGCAATGGGTACGCAATGTGCTTCAGGAAACACTGGCAAACCGTATAAGCTTATCCGTGCCACTCATCCTCATCATCATCAAAACAGCCATGAGCCTGACCAAAAGGTACTGTGGCTCGGGCCGCCGCTCACCTCAACAGTGACGTGGAATATCCTAAAAGGAAAGAGTACTACGAAGGACAAAAAAG
>QNGE01007668.1:10863-21514 GCA_008508345.1 Paragonimus westermani | reverse complement strand
CCCATTGCGACATGTCAGCTTGAGGGTTGGCGCTATGGATATTTTGCATATACTTAGGGAGTCGCTGGATCCATAATTCCTTCAACAAGGACTCCTCGAGCTGAGCCGAGCCTGCGAGGTGTTGCATATGACGTAGAAGCTGTGAAGGCTTCTGGTCGCCAAACTCGGTGGAACTCAGCAGCCGAGCAAAGCGTTGACGGTCCGAAAGGCCAGTGCGCTTGATAATGGCTACCTTAAGCTTCTCACATGGTTTAACGGAGTCTGGAAGCTCCACGATGTCGTCCACCTCGTCTATGACGTGAGGCGGAAGACCTGCAACCACATGATAAAACTTCGTTATTTCCGTGGTGATGCTTTCCAACGCAAAAGTGGCCTCTAGCTGTGCAAAACAGTTTCGAGGACTGTTATCCCTAAAAGATGCGATAGGGACGGGAAGAGCACTTAAGAAAGCGCCTGGTAAATTAAAAATGCGTTCTTGCATATTTTCGACGGCAACAGAGATTAAATAAAATAGATGAATGAAAAAAGTAGCGTTAACCTTCGTCAGAAAAACGAAATATACGTGCTAAAAAAGTGAAGATGTGTGGGCTCACCGGTTTTAGTGCGTACGTGCACTAAATTTACGTCCCCTCAGCTGTACACAAAAATGCCAGACGCGAAATAAAATATAAATAACTGCGGAGACCGAAAATATATTATGCAATAATCACAAATGGTCTCGATCAGCGCTAGACGACACCGATACGCGTAATCGCTAGGGTGGCTAAGGATCCCACCGCCGAGCGCGCGAACAAGCCGGAAAAGGTGTATGGAGCGTTTGGCGCGCATACATCGACAAGCGATCTCATGCATCTGGCAGACGGCAGGCAAAGATCCTTGAGGTCGTATGTGTAATGGTCAAAAATGTCTCAGACTACCCTAAGTGAATGCAAACGAATTTCACTGAGTTCAGTAACCAACTACTGAACGAATGCAACAGCACAGTTACGGTTTCTTAGCAAATTATAGGAATAAAGAGCTTGATTCACAGAAGGGGTTCAAGAGGACCACCACCACATATCCCAAATTACCAGTATCAAGGAGGCGAGTATATTCCCAGATTGCCGTGAACGGCTGAAACGTGGTCGGTGCTGCGACGATGTACGGAGTACAACGGACCTAAAAATGGATGAGAATCGTGTAGTATCGTCAAGCAACTACGCCACAGATAGAAGAGCAGAAAGACGTGCGTGCAGAAAACTTTATTGTAATTGCAAGGTCATTCTTAATCAATTCGAACAACCTGCAGAGATGACGCATAAACATTGTTGTACAATGGTGAAGCATCGTTATTGAACAAAACCAAGAAAAATACTCTACATATGTACAGTGTGAGCTAAGATTTTAGAAAGGATTTCACACATCGTACAACATTCAGACCGGGGGTATCTCCAGTTCACTACAATATGGATGCAGAGAGGGAGGGGTATATATATCTGATCAGGTTACGCACCGGCGGAACTACTAGTGAGAATGGCGGATTTCTGCGTGCGTTATGCTGCGTTCTTATTGGTCCGCACAACCGCTATGCGCTATTGGTTGGAATAAAACGTAGTGGTAAACGCGTTCGCAGTGGGCACAACGCCTTTTCTACTGTGGTAACACCTGATTGACCGCTTGATGAAAAGGGCGGAATACTAGTGGAAAAAGGGTTTGTGCTCATAGGGTGGTAGTCCGATGTATCGGGCTGAACAATAGGGAGGAGGGAACGGAATTTTACAGTCCCCACCTCCCACTACACCATCTGGTGGGACCAGTTTTTAGCTTTCCGGATGGAGGCAAGTGCTTACCTTTTGTTTCTTTTAGTTCTATTGTTATTGAAAGTTGTTCTGAAGTGGTTCTGAAATAATTGCCCCTCCTCTCCGGACAAAGGTCTTTATTTGTGGCTTATTCGTTGTTGTCTTTGTTCTTTTAAACAGAAAACCAAATACAAAATAGTTAAGTAGCGGGGGGTAGTGAATTTTATCGGTGCTATCTCAGATTACGCTCTGCATCTGCCAGTCAGTCGTATCTGGGAACTGTCAGAAGCTAGCTAGAAGTGGGGTGAGAAGATAAATCAAATTTCTTGTGGATAGCAGTACTGAAGATGAATTTAAACTATCATACTATTGTGCGGGAGGGAAGAATGAGGTTCTTTATTCCACGGTGAAGCTTTGGATTTACAATGGAAGTTCTTGACTGTTTATGACCGTTAGTCTACTTCCTGTGAACCCTCACCAGTGATAACAGAGTTGCAAACCCTGTTTTCCGGCCACGCCCAGCAGAGACTGTTTAGAACCAAATAATGTCCGACATATTGTGCGAAGAATCTGTAGCAGTATTTCTGTCAGAAAAGTCCCCAAATCCCCGGAAATACCGTTCATATTGGCTTTGTAAGAGGCCCGGCACCTTGCTCCTTGAAGTGATCCTCACAGTCTGCATGATCATGTGACAATTTATCCTTCACGAGCGCCCTCAGCCTCTGTGCCAATTTCTAGAGCCCCGCATTCACGCTTATCTTCTGACCGGGGCAGTACTGTACTCCCTAGACCTTCGTCTGATCCAATTTCGGAACTTCTTATTAAATACAAACTCTTCCTACATGGACTGGGTTTTGTTCGTTTTGTCTTTGGACTGAGTGACATAAGAGGGGCTGTGTCAAATTTTCGTGTTCATGAGTTGCCTTTAATGGATGGGTTGGCCGTGGAATTACGAATTAATCGTGTATACATCGTGGCTTGTTTTTCATCACCGTTGGCCGTCGTCTGTTATCCACCGTTTCGTTAACCGTTATTTAGTTATTTGTTTGCGTGCTGGTAGGCCGTAGGTCTAGTCACGGCAGTTTCATACATCAAAAATATGAGCAGACAAATTATATGTACATATAAAATTTCACAACACGTACCTGCGTACACAGCTGTCTACTTCTAGACAGCCACATAGAACAGTTGCATCCACACGGCATATACGCAGAGTTACAAGCACAGGCTAAATATAAGTTAGATCTGAGAACATTCCACTTTAAACTTGGTCTGACCTACACTTGAAGACTTCGACCGATGAAACTTCGACAGCGCACGGGGGGCTTGTTTCACGACCTCACTAATTCCTGGATGAAGAATAAAACGCTGATCACTTATTTGATCTCGGTGTGTAGGTCGTTATATTTTGCTCGCTCAGCTGGGGCTTCCTTATCAGCTGAAAAGAGAACTGGCTGAAGCATTCAAAAGATACAGTAGGAATGTAGGAGCTGTTGTCAGGTCGTCAAGGAACCCACATCGCTGGAAAGAGAATAAAGTGAGAGCTTCCAGCGGAGCTTGAGAAAACAGTCTTAGTAGCGAATACGAGTGAGTAGGCAGCGACAATGTTTCATAAACCTTCTTGGAAAGCAGTGACCGTTTCATCGCGGCCTGAGCGTGTGTGGGCGTCCCTGTGGGACGCTTCGTCCGCTTCTGTTAGCCCAGGGTTGATGGCTTTCGGACCGCCAATGATTCCTGAACTACTTGAGAGCGGTTTACAGTTTTTCGGCCTCGGAAATATGGGTGAGATTTTAGATTACAAGAGTACTTAGTACGAAATGTCAAATATATGCCTTTCTGGATGTGGGAGGTGACTCCGGCACTCACTGGGTTATAAATCTTGGGGATGGAACTAGTTTTAGTGAGACATTTTTGGGGTGAAATGACCGGGAGTGTAGAAGAAGGATGGTGGTCCGTACTACTTTTGAGAGCTTATCTTTCAGGCCCGTTCAACACCGTGGATAGTTGGCCATCGGAATAGATGCGGGCAGCCGGCCCTGGTATGGGTGGGTGCGTGGGTTGGTCACTTCTAAGACTTCGGTCTGTTCTCGACGGTAAGAACAAAGACTTGCGTCAGCTTGATATTTGGGGTCAGCCTCTATGCGTAACTCTTTTCCAGCAAGCTGGGAGCGTCCCTGCCGCTCCTGTAGTGAGTGATCCAGTGAGACCTGTACGACCAACCACTGCGTCTTCCTGGCGATTACTTCTCATCTGCCACCGGCGCCCTTCGATATGATGATTCTCACGTCAAACAGCTCGCTTCGTACATGCGCCGCCTCTGCGTCACGGAAACACGTGAACAAAGTCGCAATGTGTTTGTCCCAAACACTTCCACGACTGCACGCGTAGATGGTTCACGGTGCTCGCTCCAGCGACCTTACGAAGGTCCTTTCAGAGTCCATCGACAAAAGGATCGTGCTCGAGCGTCAGGGTATTCGGGACACGGTTAGCATCGGTCGTTCGAAGCTCGCCTACTTCGAAAGGACAGAGGAAGACTTTAATGCTCGTCCGCACCCCGTGTCCACTCCGGCAACTGTCTCGGAATAGCCTCGTCCAAGCGCAGCTTTCTCAGCAGACATCCCGACTTCGCCGATGACGCCAGCACCCGCTGTAACGCGTTCGGGTCGTAAGGTGCACTGGCCGAAACGCCTCATAGAGAATAAGCGCCTGTCAAATCTCGTTTTTTTTTTCGCGGTCATGAAAAATCGCACTGTTTTCATAAATACAAAAAGATCGTTTCCAAAACCAAAAAACAATTGCGTTTGCCCAAGTCTTTCTCTCTCGATTATTCGTATTCGCTGTGTAATTTGGTTGGGTACATCATTTATTTTCATACTGACACTCAGCCAGTTTCGTTTCATTTTCTGTCGCATATCTTATCCGACGCTGGCATGACGTATGTGGTATCATCGATTGCGAACATCCTTGATCTCGTATTGGATGTCGTGCTTGAACGTTCTGTGGATACCCTGCCTGGAACATTCACTTTTTTACTATTGTTTCGGCACCTTTGAGGGAGGATACTCGAGTGGGAGCTCGCTGGGAACTGTGGGCATTAGTGCTCCTCCACCAGCGGCGTCTGGGGATTGTCGTACCAATCGCAGGCTGAGTGGATATCAGCTGATACGCCCTGAACTAGATCAGGCCAAGGGTGGCTGGTCCCAGTTTTCATCTGGGTCGAAGGGTTGTCACAGTACCCTTCTAAGGGGAGCTGTGTAGCGGCCTGGAGATTTCACTAGCCTGCCTGCGGTATGGTGTGCAAAATAGTTCCAAAACTCATAGTTGCATATTGTACCTAGGTAATTAGGAAAGTTCGCATGATGTATGCTGTCCGACTGTTTGTCTGCATGTCATGTGACGGTGGCACGAACCCCAAAGACACACGCGCCACATTCTTCCGGTTTATTCGCTTGTCGACCTCCGGTCTCTAGCCTCTCTAGCTAAATCGCTTGTCNGTATGCGCGCCAAACGCTCCATACACCTTTTCCGGCTTGTTCGCGCGCTCGGCGGTGGGATCCTTAGCCACCCTAGCGATTACGCGTATCGGTGTCGTCTAGCGCTGATCGAGACCATTTGTGATTATTGCATAATATATTTTCGGTCTCCGCAATTATTTATATTTTATTTCGCGTCTGGCATTTTTGTGTACAGCTGAGGGGACGTAAATTTAGTGCACGTACGCACTAAAACCGGTGAGCCCACACATCTTCATTTTTTTAGCACGTATATTTCGTTTTTCTGACGAAGGTTAACGCTACTTTTTTCATTCATCTATTTTATTTAATCTCTGTTGCCGTCGAAAATATGCAAGAACGCATTTTTAATTTACCAGGCGCTTTCTTAAGTGCTCTTCCCGTCCCTATCGCATCTTTTAGGGATAACAGTCCTCGAAACTGTTTTGCACAGCTAGAGGCCACTTTTGCGTTGGAAAGCATCACCACGGAAATAACGAAGTTTTATCATGTGGTTGCAGGTCTTCCGCCTCACGTCATAGACGAGGTGGACGACATCGTGGAGCTTCCAGACTCCGTTAAACCATGTGAGAAGCTTAAGGTAGCCATTATCAAGCGCACTGGCCTTTCGGACCGTCAACGCTTTGCTCGGCTGCTGAGTTCCACCGAGTTTGGCGACCAGAAGCCTTCACAGCTTCTACGTCATATGCAACACCTCGCAGGCTCGGCTCAGCTCGAGGAGTCCTTGTTGAAGGAATTATGGATCCAGCGACTCCCTAAGTATATGCAAAATATCCATAGCGCCAACCCTCAAGCTGACATGTCGCAATGGGCTGATACAACCGATCGTATCTGGGAGACATACGGAAAACTGTTATTTCAAGTATCCGCACCAGCGCCGGAACCACTGGCACTCCTGACCGACCGTGTGAACGAACTCGCACGCCAGATCCAGGTGCTCAACACTCGAAGCTCGCGCCCGCTCTCACTCTCACGTAAGCCTGACAAAAGAGCCCCCGGTCGAATTCTGGAAGGCAACGAGTGCTCACAAGAAGTACCAACCCCAACTTCTGCTGGTATCACCAACAGTTTGGTGACCGTGCTTGATTCTGCCGCAGTTCCTGCTCGTTTCCCAAAAAAGGGACCAGAGAAACTAGCCAGCCAGCACGTCGCGGCGACCGATGTTGCTGGCTCCCGCAGCGGTCTGTTTTTCATTCCAGACCGCGAGTCGGGAGTTCGCTACCTCATCGAACCTGGTGCAGAGATCAGCGTTCTCCCACCGGACTTACGCAGGCGCAGTCAATCTCACATGTACCGAACGGTACGCCTATTACCGTTTATGGCCAGCGTTCTCACGCACTGAACTTAGGCCTTCGCCGCACTTTTTGAAGGCTGTTCACCGTGGCAGACTTCCAACTACCAATCATTTGCATCGATGTTCTCGAGCAATTTGACCTGCTAGTCGACACACGACATCGTGGAACAAACTTGTCTGTTACCGGGACTTCGACCACCGCGGTTCCAACCAGTCCCGTGTATCGCCCGGTTAACACGACTACTTGCGCTTCTCTTGTCGAACAATCTTTGACCGCCTTCAGACAACCGACCTCGATGCCGCCAGTGACAGGTGCAATGCAACATCATGTCAACACCACTGGCCCGCCAAGGTTTGCTGAAACCCGTCGTTTAGCACCGGATAAGCTGGAAATAGCGCGCACCGAGTTGGAACACATGCTCGAGCTTGGCATCATTCTCCCGTTGGATAGCCTCTGGGCTTCGCCTCTTCATATGGTGCCGAAAACATCAGGAGACTGGCGCTCATATGGAGATTACCGCGCGCTTAAAAACGCCACGGTACCGTGCAGGAATCACGTGAACCTGAGTGGCTATTGTTTCGTCGAATGGGGGTAGTCGAACGTGACCTCGAACGTTGCGTCGTGAAGGCCTGGATTTGTTCAGTTGGGGTGGCAACTTGAGAATTTAAAGTGGCAATTGCGCCCTGACTATTCAAAGCGAGCTGGGAAACCGCGGTGCCCTATTTTTCCCCGATCCGGTCGGCGACATCAGTCAAGGTTGTCAAGGTTGCTGCTGGGTTTGCGCTGATAATGTTTTGCACACCCTTAGGGAAACGCTGTAGCCATATCTCCCTTAGTAGAGCCTCTTCTATATGTGTTGCGCCTGCAAACCGCTGCATATGGCGGAGGAGCTGCGACGGTTTACGGTCACCGAGTTTGGTTGCACTCAGAAGCTAAGAAATAAGTTGGCGATCAGACAAGCCAACGCGCTTAATCACGGCCGTTTTCAGTTGTTCGTAGGGCTTCGTGGAGCCCAGAAACTCCAGAATATCGTCCACCTTATCAACGACGTGAGGTGGCGGTGCCGCAACTACGCGATGAGAACGCGTTAGCTCTGAACTAATTTGTCGTAACGCAAATGTGGTTTCCAACTTAGCAAACTACGATCTAGGATTATTCTCTCTAAAGGGAGAAAACGGTACGGCTAACGCACTGACCGAAGCGTCTGACAAAACGTGCGGTTGAGCCTCCATTAAAGCGGAATGGAAAATAAACCGAATTAAAGGACGAATATGTGGAACGTATTAAAAATTAGCAAGTCACAGTTATACAGAAGATAAACCTATGGAAAACAAAAATTATTCAAACGGGCTCAACAATTTGCCGCTCGGTGCACTAATTCGTTTTTTACTGAGGTAAGCAAATATCGGATGCGAAAAACAGAAGGTCCTATAGGAGAGAGGTCAAACATTTATTCGACGAAATGTGCAAGTTGTCTTTCATAGCGCTATAAAAGGCACTGACAAGCGATTTAGCTAGAGAGGCTAGAGACCGGAGGTCGACAAGCGAATAAACCGGAAGAATGTGGCGCGTGTGTCTTTGGGGTTCGTGCCACCGTCACATGACATGCAGACAAACAGTCGGACAGCATACATCATGCGAACTTTCCTAATTACCTAGGTACAATATGCAACTATGAGTTTTGGAACTATTTTGCACACCATACCGCAGGCAGGCTAGTGAAATCTCCAGGCCGCTACACAGCTCCCCTTAGAAGGGTACTGTGACAACCCTTCGACCCAGATGAAAACTGGGACCAGCCACCCTTGGCCTGATCTAGTTCAGGGCGTATCAGCTGATATCCACTCAGCCTGCGATTGGTACGACAATCCCCAGACGCCGCTGGTGGAGGAGCACTAATGCCCACAGTTCCCAGCGAGCTCCCACTCGAGTATCCTCCCTCAAAGGTGCCGAAACAATAGTAAAAAAGTGAATGTTCCAGGCAGGGTATCCACAGAACGTTCAAGCACGACATCCAATACGAGATCAAGGATGTTCGCAATCGATGATACCACATACGTCATGCCAGCGTCGGATAAGATATGCGACAGAAAATGAAACGAAACTGGCTGAGTGTCAGTATGAAAATAAATGATGTACCCAACCAAATTACACAGCGAATACGAATAATCGAGAGAGAAAGACTTGGGCAAACGCAATTGTTTTTTGGTTTTGGAAACGATCTTTTTGTATTTATGAAAACAGTGCGATTTTTCATGACCGCGAAAAAAAAAACGAGATTTGACAGGCGCTTATTCTCTATGAGGCGTTTCGGCCAGTGCACCTTACGACCCGAACGCGTTACAGCGGGTGCTGGCGTCATCGGCGAAGTCGGGATGTCTGCTGAGAAAGCTGCGCTTGGACGAGGCTATTCCGAGACAGTTGCCGGAGTGGACACGGGGTGCGGACGAGCATTAAAGTCTTCCTCTGTCCTTTCGAAGTAGGCGAGCTTCGAACGACCGATGCTAACCGTGTCCCGAATACCCTGACGCTCGAGCACGATCCTTTTGTCGATGGACTCTGAAAGGACCTTCGTAAGGTCGCTGGAGCGAGCACCGTGAACCATCTACGCGTGCAGTCGTGGAAGTGTTTGGGACAAACACATTGCGACTTTGTTCACGTGTTTCCGTGACGCAGAGGCGGCGCATGTACGAAGCGAGCTGTTTGACGTGAGAATCATCATATCGAAGGGCGCCGGTGGCAGATGAGAAGTAATCGCCAGGAAGACGCAGTGGTTGGTCGTACAGGTCTCACTGGATCACTCACTACAGGAGCGGCAGGGACGCTCCCAGCTTGCTGGAAAAGAGTTACGCATAGAGGCTGACCCCAAATATCAAGCTGACGCAAGTCTTTGTTCTTACCGTCGAGAACAGACCGAAGTCTTAGAAGTGACCAACCCACGCACCCACCCATACCAGGGCCGGCTGCCCGCATCTATTCCGATGGCCAACTATCCACGGTGTTGAACGGGCCTGAAAGATAAGCTCTCAAAAGTAGTACGGACCACCATCCTTCTTCTACACTCCCGGTCATTTCACCCCAAAAATGTCTCACTA
This sequence comes from Paragonimus westermani, assembly GCA_008508345.1. Classification (NCBI taxonomy): domain Eukaryota; kingdom Metazoa; phylum Platyhelminthes; class Trematoda; order Plagiorchiida; family Troglotrematidae; genus Paragonimus; species Paragonimus westermani. Next base: position 11,834 of record QNGE01007668.1, on the reverse strand, counting down.
AAACTAGTTCCATCCCCAAGATTTATAACCCAGTGAGTGCCGGAGTCACCTCCCACATCCAGAAAGGCATATATTTGACATTTCGTACTAAGTACTCTTGTAATCTAAAATCTCACCCATATTTCCGAGGCCGAAAAACTGTAAACCGCTCTCAAGTAGTTCAGGAATCATTGGCGGTCCGAAAGCCATCAACCCTGGGCTAACAGAAGCGGACGAAGCGTCCCACAGGGACGCCCACACACGCTCAGGCCGCGATGAAACGGTCACTGCTTTCCAAGAAGGTTTATGAAACATTGTCGCTGCCTACTCACTCGTATTCGCTACTAAGACTGTTTTCTCAAGCTCCGCTGGAAGCTCTCACTTTATTCTCTTTCCAGCGATGTGGGTTCCTTGACGACCTGACAACAGCTCCTACATTCCTACTGTATCTTTTGAATGCTTCAGCCAGTTCTCTTTTCAGCTGATAAGGAAGCCCCAGCTGAGCGAGCAAAATATAACGACCTACACACCGAGATCAAATAAGTGATCAGCGTTTTATTCTTCATCCAGGAATTAGTGAGGTCGTGAAACAAGCCCCCCGTGCGCTGTCGAAGTTTCATCGGTCGAAGTCTTCAAGTGTAGGTCAGACCAAGTTTAAAGTGGAATGTTCTCAGATCTAACTTATATTTAGCCTGTGCTTGTAACTCTGCGTATATGCCGTGTGGATGCAACTGTTCTATGTGGCTGTCTAGAAGTAGACAGCTGTGTACGCAGGTACGTGTTGTGAAATTTTATATGTACATATAATTTGTCTGCTCATATTTTTGATGTATGAAACTGCCGTGACTAGACCTACGGCCTACCAGCACGCAAACAAATAACTAAATAACGGTTAACGAAACGGTGGATAACAGACGACGGCCAACGGTGATGAAAAACAAGCCACGATGTATACACGATTAATTCGTAATTCCACGGCCAACCCATCCATT
>QNGE01007666.1:0-21525 GCA_008508345.1 Paragonimus westermani | reverse complement strand
TAATTTTGCAGAGTATATAAAGACGTCACTTGCAATAATCTTATTGTCCGCGCGGAGCCTTAAATTCGCTATTCACCAGCTGCTCGCCGTTTGTCCGCCGACGCCTGGTTAAGGCCCGTGTGAAACCCAACCACTTTGCTCCTCGATCATGGAGTAGATAACGGATGCGGAAGAAAGATGCGGATAAGTGGAAGACACAACGTGCAGTATGTAAAAACTACGCTAGGTCTCGCGTAACTCGGAACGACGTCGACAATCCAGATCACCAGAGAGGGTGAAGATACAGTCGTCGAGCCCGCAAGCAAACTGGAATTGTGTGTGACGCCATCGGCACGCACAGACCAACAAGCATGCAACCAAACCTGATTCCATCCTACAAATCGGCGGCGGACATGGTGCTCGCGGTCGTATGTACAATGTGTGTATTATTTTAGGATTGAGCATACGAGCATTACAGAGAGCATAATAGAGTTATCTTTAGATCAATAAGTGTTCGCTTGCCATGTTTTGCGAAACCGCCTGACGGATCTTCTAACTAATCTTTTAACTCTGTTGCTGTTAACACCACTCCAACTTAAATCCAGGTAAAAGGTGGAACGATCAATCGTGCTCTGAGTATCTCCTGCGTGTCCAATAATAAAAACTAGAACTTCCAATATGTGCATAACTCATACCACAGGTTGAATCGATGGTTAGTGTACACATATTTATTCCAAGTGTCGTTTGCTAACAACAAATTGCAAGTCACACAAGAGACGTTTACCGTAGCCTGGGCGTCAGAAACCAATCAAAACAATCAAATCTTAAATAACCATGAGGTCAATTCGGATCAAACATTAACCGTCTTTACGGGATGCAAATGCTGGATGTTTCATTTTTACACAGGAAGGACATCCTGGAAGCGACCGAAGGTGCGCCTCATGTCAGCAAATTCGAAACAACTGAACGAACAACACGAAACTCCCCTTGCATTTTTAGACCATCATACACTACCACCTGTAACGGGTGCTGGAAGAGACGTCATGAATGGCAGTGCCAACAGAACAACCGAAGTGGTGCGTGGTTCAACTGTACCTATGGGACTCGGAAACTGCTTACCTTCCGAAGAAATCGTTGTCTTATTTATTAATTGAAGAAGATGAAGTCGTACCCGGTTAATATTGGTAACTCCTGGTCCTGCTTATGATACACCTTTCATTCGACCTCCCGGGTGGTAAGGGGACAAGTGCTGAAATAGCCCATCGCAGATCCGTCATAAACACTGGTGAATATGATCTGTGAGCTTCATGTAATAGTGCTTGAGTTACCACTGAATACGGGAACAATACCAAAATTTCCGACAATGTTAGACATATGATGTGAACGGTGGTAAGTATGTTTGTTTTGGGTTCAGGCAGTACCTAGTCCTTGAGCTCAGTGAAGCTGAAGTGAATCGTTTGAATGACAGGGGATTCTGTTTTCAACCGCATAGTGTTGGCAGATCATTAATCACCAGTATGCGGTTGCAACTGTGGCCGCATACACCGTCACGTAGTCCAAGCTGATATGTCTGCAGGGGGATTCGAAGTCTGACATCCAAGATCCACCGGATGTGCTGTCCATGGGGCCGAAGTCACACAAAACAGTCGAAGTGTTGCTGGCACCGGTAGATTGTGTATTGAGCGGTGCGCCACCCCGAGCTTTCATTAGACAGGTGTGGTGGCATGGGGTTGAGATGCATGTGAAAAAGTTGTAATGGAGGATATATGCCTAACGACAATTTGAAGCTCTCCACTGACACGCACTTGGGAACATGTTACCAAACCGAACGACACAGTTATAGCCATAATATTGAGGTATATTCCTCCACACATCTATGAGGAGCACGATGGAATGTGTGTGATTATCGCAGATAATTACAGGCGATACGAAACACTGAATAATTGTAAAATACAACGAAAAATGAGATATGCCAGCAAAAATGAACGTACTTAGGGAGAAAAGGACTGCAGTTCATGAAACTTGGACGCACTTGCCAGGAAACAAGATGTTTTGCTTGTTCAAAAGACCCCTTCCAATGGATGTGATGTTATACTTATTGACCTTATGCAAAGCTACGTATGAGCCGCTGTTTTAGACAGCTCAAGGACACGTCGGGGAATACGTCCAAACGTGTCTTCAAGGGCTTCCGCCATCACTCAATATAAATGGCACTGGGAAAACGCGGAAGTAAATCAACCGGAGCGAGGAAGGACGGAAATTTCGAAGTCCAGCGAACAACTAGGAAGGCTCTGGCGCGTGAATTCGTCGACTGCTCGGAACCATTCAGAAGTCGAAAACCTCGCAATCGTTCCGTCAACACGTGTTCTGCGCGCTCAGTTGTCGCGGAAGTTTTCCTCGCCGACGGGTTTGTAAGATTGAGGAAAAGAATGCAATCTCACGTGTTAAATGAGAAATTGTGGAGTGATCGCATACTATGACAAATACTGCATGTGTAACTTTTTCTTCACAGACTGTGCAATATCAACATTTTGCGCTTCGTAACAAGGTATACAACGTTGACAACCAGCTGTGGTATTTTGTGATAGTTGGGTAACCATCAGTCACCTCCAGAATGATTATCACGTGGTGATCGAAAAACACTGCGGAGTTTGACGTCAGTTTGCTTTACAGGGCTGGTGTTTAAACGAGACTCCATATTTTGTAACAAACCAAAAATGTTAGGTGGCTAACCAGAGGGTGTTGAGGCAGGGAAGACAGAGAGAGGGAAGAATCGAGGTTTCTGTTCGGCTGTGCAAATTATACTGGGAAGAGGTTTATATCGCAATTTCGTGTGGAGAGTTTTGTGTGATAGTCAATAATCCGTTACAACCGGTTACCATTGATCAGAGACTGAACGCATGCCAGTGTGTGCAGATTATTATAAATGGGCATATACATGTGGAAATGTGGAACATAAGTCTGTTTTGTCTATGTACAGGTCCTAAGTACGGTTCATATAAGGTCATTTTGCTGGAGTTACTAACAAGCGGCAATTTTGATTTTCCAGCCATGTGGGCAGTGGATCAACGCTAACGCACGTGGATAAAATGTTGAATCCTCGGCGGTTTCGTGAGTATGTAATAGATAGAGTGTTAGTGATGGGTGTGAGCAGATTGTAGGAACAGAACGAACTGTTCCAGGTGAACTGCTTTCAAGGGGATGCTGATATCGAGGAAGACTAGGTACATTATACGCAGTTGACGACCGAGTGTTTCCCCAAAAATGTCCAAAAAGGGGAGCTTATGAGGCGCACGATTGAAAACTTTCTGCAAGTCCGAGAGTATGATGGTTGTCACATCTCCTGCACTGACAGACATCCACATATGGCGTAAGAATTCTGACTGACATGTCAGGCGAGAGTGTTTACTAAGGAATCTGTTGAAGGTCATTAGGGCTTCGTACCCTTGGGAACTCGCCCATATGCACTTCTAATACCCTCCCAGACATTTTTGAGCAAGTCGATGTGTGCCTGGTGGGACAACAGTCACAAACGTCTTGTCTTAGGTCAATTTGTAGCAAAGCCTGATGGTTGGCTATCCCCATTGAGGAGGGATGGTGTTGACCAAACTTTATAACAGGAACAAATGAAGTGAAATTATGGGTGAATCCTCATCTCCCTGCTTGGCAGGCACCGATGAGAGAGCATTGGTTTCAGGACGTATTGGGAGTTTGATGGGAGCCAACTGCGGGCGGTTGCTTCTGGTATATAACTCCCTTGGCGAGCCGCCCATGAGTAGTGTTATCTGTTTCCATTTGAGCTATAGCTGCACGTAATTTGTTTGCGATCGGTCAGGCGTTGTGGCTTCGTGGCAGCCAGGCTCTACAAAGCAGCACACACGGTTCCACTTGAGTGATTCAAGTCACATAAGCGGCTGCATCACTTTCTGTCAAGTCTACCTAAGTGTAAGCTTCCCGGACAGTTCAGAACTCTTGAGGGTCTTGACTGCTGCGAAGCTCTCAACTATATACAGTTTCTGTCGCATGCCGCTCCTAGAGCTTTACTTCACAGTCTGGACAAAGGTAAACAGAAAAAGCCATTTTTTTCTGTACGCATCTATTTTTCGACACAAAATATGGGTTAGTTATTGGACTGTTCTCAGTAACGCAACTATTCGTTAGACTGTGCGCCAGTACGCAGCTGTTCGAGGAAAATCGGAGGTGGCGTTGGAGGTTTGCTCAAGATCGATCGCATCGTTTTTAACATGGCTCTACTTGGTTTGACTAGTGCTAAATGGTGACCCGATGCTTTGTTATCCTTCTCAAATAAACGAAGTCCATAATCTGATTTGACTCCACCTACTGCCAGCGCTTCCGCCAGCTTCATTTAGTCTAATCCCCGTAAATACCCTACTGTCAAGGTTAATCATTTTCCTCGTATGCTTTTGTCTGTTTAACTTATAATTTTTATCATTTCGTAATCCGTAAACAGCTGGATTACTCTGACCCAACCAATAACCATTTTTTGGATGAGCCCAATTCCGCTTCATCGTCTCTCATTAATGAGGTATACCTAATTGTCGATCCTACAGTACGGGTACAGCCTTTGTTCAATTTCTGAAGATTTCTCACATTCAATGTAGGAAGCTTAAATTTCCCGTATATTTCTGCAGCTAGTGCGGCATTGAATCCAGTTATTACGAGCAACTTCTCGTTAACCATTTCGAGGACAAATTATGTTTGGTGCCGTTGGATATGGTTTGAAGGCATTTTTTGGGCCGTCAGACTGCACGTAACTGAGTTCGAATTTGGATTGGTAGCGAACGATCCAATAGTGCTTAACTACCATTGTTTGACATACGAGCTCCAAGACGCTTTTAGAACATGGTCTACTGGGCAACTCTTTCGCTTTTCTTTCTAGATACTGCATATGGCGACTCCGCAGATTAGTTTGCGCACTAAACATTCCGTTCTCTCTGGTCTTCAGGCACTTTTGCGAGAGACATCACGTCAACGACATAAGACAGGAATCCGGGTTGAAAGAGGATGGTATGATTGATGTGACAAAACTCTGTGTAAAGCCACGTACTCAAACTATCCACAACAACACGGGGCACCACCAGAAAGCTGAATAATATTGAAATCACTTGTGTTGTGCGTTGTTTGATCTGTGAACGGGTGACAAGAACCTCTACTTTCAAAATCCTTGCCGTTTTCAAACATTTCCACTAGATGATCATGCTGTACCGAGCTTTTCTTAGTCAGAAGTCACCACGTAGAGTTGCGGATGTCCGAGGTTACACTTCCATGATTTTTGCATTTCCCCCCATTGTGTATAACTAGAAGTCTTAGCGGCTGCAAAATTGACCTGTTATACTGTGCACTCCATAATCGCGAGTAAATTTTCCCATTCTTCTTTTCAAGTGTATCAAGTATTTCATATCGTTGTTAACTCCATTAGAATTGCATATAAGTCCATTGTGAGAGTCTGGTCAGGCAAATTTATCGGCAACTGGTGGTAGGCAACACAACTGGGTGTCTGGAGGATGTGCCAACGCGTGATAAATGTGGGGTTCATGATGTTCGACTGCATCAATTAGCCGGTGGGCCACTTGCACTTGTTGTCGACTTCCCAGAGGGCTACACTGTCATCCGTGTACCTCTCTTCCTCAGATGTGACTGTGTGCCTGGAATGCGTTGTCAGAAAGAAGTTGTACAACATTCTTGAAGTACTTTTTTAACTCTTATCCTGGTGTGTCTGGGATAGCACAGGCTCTTGTATTGAACTCTTTCATGGACCTCAACGAAAATCCGGAACAATGCCCTCCGCACTATGTCCACCTGACAACATAATGTATTTTGGACGACCCCAAGGTAAGTGGAATTTTGCCTACCGCATTTCAAACGTAGTTTCGCCGTCCATACCGAGGAGACATAACAAGGTGCATCTGTCCTCCTAAAAGCCATCATGCAAGGTATACCTGTAAGTGGTAATCCTTTTTTGAATAGGCTTCCGTTGAACTTGTGAGGCACGTACCAGAGCGATGCGCGTAGAAGTATCATATTCGTGATTCCAGTTATGAAACTGAATAAACAATGTATATTTCTCGAAGCATATGTGAGAAGCACGCTGGGGTATTTGCGATCACCTCAGATAATTACAAACCATACAAAGCGAATAAGTAAACAGTAGCGTAGACGTGGAACCTTTTACCGAGGAGGACGTGGCCAGAAAGAAACTGATTATAGTTTATGAAACTTGGACGCACGTAACAGGAAAATATATAGTTCGTTCGCTTTGCAGATTCAGTACAAAATTGGAATTCACATTAATTTATTTTCACGAGGTTGTGTGGAAGTTGTTGTTTCAAAGAATTCAAAGGCACTCTGGAGAGAACGTCCGGATGCTCCTTTGAAGTGTCTCGCCATTGCAGAGTATGACTGGCGTCCGGAAAGTATTAAAATAAATCGGCTTCGGCGAGGCAGCACTGGAAATTCCCAAATCCAGCAAACGATTGAACAGACTGCAGCGCGGAATTTCGTCGATTGCTGGAAACCCTCAAAAAGTTGAGAATCTCGAGAATTGTTCAGCCGATACAGAGTTCCTTGCGTCCGCCCATGGCAGAAAATTTCCACGCACAATGGATATTTATGGGATCAAGGAACAGAACAAAATTTCACGCGGAAAACGAGCAATTGGGGAGTGAGTATATTTACAATGCTGAACAAGAATTTTGACAATGAATTCATGCGAGATTAATATTTTGCTCTGTTAATTGGAATATATAGACTGTAAACCGGTTGTTGTTGCATTCGCTATGCACTTGCTATTTATCCAGGCAAACGGGATATTGAGTGTATTATTTGGACCGCGTAGGGTTAGGGAAAGTTGGGGCAACAGTATTACAGGGTAAATACAAGGAATCACAATATCTGTCCTCAATAGAGTCCATCACACTAAATCTGCTGCGTAGTGCAACACGAGTCTCCCTTTTTAATGGCAAAGAGGTTACAGCGAATTGGGTTCCTTTTGCATGCTGAAAGAATGCTTCCACTGATAGCCCGCGATAACCACGACCGCGTAAAAGCCGAAGGCGAAACGCGCGGGGAGGACGTGTGTATTAAGTCAAACAGTAGACAAGCAGTTAATTTGCACAACGAACACAACAAGTGTGAGGAATAATGAGTAACAGGACATCATAAGGGTAAGAGACTTCACATTCCTCCTTCTCTAGAGCATCAGAGAGAAGAAAGTGCTCGGTAGTTGAAGGATCAGATAATGAGTCGACGAGGAAAATTCTTGTATGTTGTCGGCCATCTAACGGTAAGGCCAGAACGAGCGTGCGATGTGCATGTATTGGGTTAGGAGGCAGGAGAAAGGGTGTGGTCACTAGTGTTATACATGGGTTTGGTAGACTGAGAAGGGTTTTGTGAGTCGGTAGACGGATCTAGGAGGCACTGGCTGAAATCATCAGCATGGTTAATGTTGGGTGGACGAGACGGGGACGTTGATTCACAGTCGACGTAGGCAACTTTTAATCTGTCAATGCTCGCCGAGTGACAGGTTCTGTTCCTGTCGATGGCAAAATACTCGTCTTCACTATGAAGCACTCTGAAGGGACCATCACACGGCGGCTGCAGAAGTGTCCTAGGCGAATCAGCGCGAATGGAAACAAAAGAGCAAGAGCGTAGATCACGGTGAATTTGTTCTTGGTGCAGCATTCTCGTTAAGAGTGGAGGTTGAGTATGCCGCATGTGACTCTTTAGATGCGTGACGTAACTCGCGTCAGGACTCCGATGTACCAGGGTCTTGAAGAGAAACTCTCCAGGACTGCCTAATGTAAAACTGTACACGAGTTTTGCCAGGGTGCCCTCAATATCTTCTTTAACAGTGGTTCGCAAGCCAAGGAGAATAAGTGGTAAGCGATCAGGGCATTTGCAATCCGCCGATGTTGCCATTGCAGACGATTTTAGCTGGCGGTGAAATCTTTCAACCACACCGTCCGACGAGGGATGGTGTGCAGTGGTCGTCATGTGTTCGCATCCAAGAACACAACTCAAAGAACTGAAGCAAACCGATATCCACGGTCAGTGGTGGTGGTGGCCGGAACGTCAAAATTCGAAATTCACGAATCGCAAAAACTGCGGGCGATAGTTTCTGTTGACGTGTTCTTCAAAGGGACGGCAACGGACATTCTCATGAATTGATCCGCACAGGTTGAAAGATGTTTACAACCGTTGTAAGGAGGAAGTGGACCAAAAATATCGAGGTGGAGGTGTTCAAAGCGCCCGTTGGTTAAGGCCAATGTTCCCGGACTAGCGATGGCGTGACGATAAACTTTATTACGTTGGTACCCCAAGCACCCATTGGCTCAATTACGAACATCCTCACGAATTCCTGACCAAATGTGACACTCGACGACTAGCTTTGTTGAGGTGCGTATACTTGGATGTGACAAAGAATGGAGGCGGTTGAAAACATCAAATCGGTGTGTGAAAGGAACAATCGGTCGCAATGCACCGGTGGGCATGTCCCACGTAAGTGAATATTCTGACTGGTCTAAGGGAATGTGACGTCGTTTTTGGGAAGGGTTGGTACGAAGTTGACAAAGTTCTGAGTCATTAACCTGAGACGTCGCGAGGGTTAGAAAATTGATGACACTTACAGACATTTGACTAAAATCTGGACGAGAAGGGGCGTCGGCGACGAAATTGATGGGACCGTCCATAAAAAGGATGTCAGTAGTGAAGTGGGGAGTGAAGTCCAGGTGTATCGTTTCTCTCGGGGAGTACCGGTCTGTAGGAGAACGAAAACTTAACACAAGTGATATGTCGTTAGTAAAATCAATGAAGTTTCAACCCTCCAGAATATTTCGAAAGTGCTTAATGGCAAGGTAAGTGGACAGTACCTCATGACCAAAGGTACTGTAACGCGGTTGCGCTGGTTGGAGTCTTCGGGAGAAAAAAATAAGACTGGATTTCAACATTCATGTTTTGTCGGAAAACCGCGCCAACAGCTGACTGAAATGCGTCAACCTTCAAAATCAGCGGCGAGCGTTTGTCTGCCCCCAAGCGCGTTAACATGGTTGCCTAGGACAAGGCTTCGTTGGGTGCGAGAAACGCAGTATTGGGTTCAGGAGACGGGACAACGCGCTCGCGATTGGCTATCAAAAGGTCTGTGAGGGGTGTTGAAAGCTCTGAGCATCGTGGAATAAAGCGACAATACTTATCGACAATACCCGGGAGCGTCGACGATGTTTTATGGACTGTGGCTGTGGACGGTCCTTCACAGCTCTTTTTTCTGGCCAAAGCTTGGCACTGTTACTGTCAATTCGATGTCTGGGAAAACCTACGAGAGTAACTCCGGAGACGCACTTCACAGGGTTTAGCGTTACCCCGTATTGGGTAAAACGTTCAAATATCTTTCAAAGATGTGACTTGTGTTGTTGAGTGCAATTATTCAAGACTGAGACGTCGTCAGTATAGACGTGCACGAAATGAAGACCACGAAGCACTTTGTCTATGAACCTTTGGAAAGTCTGTGCGGCGTTTCGTGAGCCAAATGGTATGTGAGCAAATTCAGAGAGTCCAAAGGGAGTGGTAAATGTGGTCATTCGGACGTCTTCCGTAACCACGAGAATTTGGTGCTAAGCTCGACACAAATCTACCTTGAAGAAAATAGTCTTTCTGTTGAAGCCGATTTAAAAATTGTGAGTGTGAGGGATAGGGTATCGGTATGGGACGATGAAGTTGTTCAGGGGACTGTAATCGACACACGGGCGCCAGTCAACTGCTAATTTCCTGGGAACCATGTGAAGGGGTAAGGCCCATGGGCTATTGGAAGGCTGAATACCACCAATTCCTAAGGGGTGTTCATAATCTGCCTTGGCCACTCGGAGTTTGTGCGGTTGCGACCGTCTGGGGTGTGCGAATGTGAGTGAACCTTTGGTGACGATGTGATAGAAAGCGTCGTGTTCAGACGGCGATGGTGGATTGGACGGATTGATTAGTTTTGGAAATCGTCGAAGGGTGGCTGCGATGCCGTTCTCTGGTAAAGATGACCTCCGTCCAGTCGCATCGATTGATGTGGCCTTGCCGTGGACGTGAAGAGTGGTTGTGCTGTCGATCAAATTTCGGCTGCCGACATCCACTATAAATCCAAAGAAAGGTAAAACGTTGACTCAGACGGTCAAATGTACATCCACCGCCGTAAATCTCCAGGGGAACTGACGTCTAAAGTGGAGATCCAGAGTGAATAACTTCTCACCGTATGCTGAGGTTGTCAAGCGATTGACCGTCTAGTGTGTGCGATACTGGTTGAAGGTTGTGTTTGTCACCTTCGGTAGGATAACAATAACCTCCGCGCCCGTATCAGTGGGAAAATTCAGGGTAATGGAACGGTCGAACACAAAATAGGCGGCAGGTTGAAGAGCCACGAACAGTCGTCGCAATTACTGTCCAGTCTCCGTGTTTCCCGCATGAATGGTTTCCTGGGCAAGACTGAATGGTTTAGTACAACGAGCAGCTCCAGAGCCAAATCGACGATGATAACAACACACGTTTCGATCAACTCGTCGTTCGCGTGAACGGCTTCGGGACTGGCGACGTTACGGCGAGCCTCTTGACTAGGATGCCACTTGTTTGGTGATTGCAGAGAGCTGCTATGTCATGTCGGAGAGCTGCTGCTTCAGCACATCCAGCTCTGTCTGCCAACTATGGGTCGACGACACCTCCCGTGAATGCGCATGTGATATTGCGCGGCTTCGATAACTCTCGTATATCTGGTCAGCAATCTCTGCAAGTTCCTGAAGAGATGTGTCCTAACCGAGTATAAACAATAATTCACGAATACCGTCTGGTAGATTTTTGTGCCACAACCCACGTAGAATTGGTTCAATTACGTTATTTGCTTCGAGGCTGTGTCATGGCACGTGGGAATTGTGGAGTTGACCCGTCAACCAACTCTACCCCTGCGGCCTTTGAAGTGTCCTACGGGCTAACGCTGGACCAGGTGTATATCAGGTAGACGACATCGGCAACGACATGCTCGGAAAGGTTTGCAACTATAAATTCATAAATGAAATTTTGCGATCATATAAGTCTAGAGTCAGAGATGGCTTGGACTAGAGCAAGCCAGAGCCAAAGATCACGAATACCGAACTCAAGAGGTTTAGCATAAACTGCATTCTCCTAGGCAACAGGATATGGGTCAGACTCCGCCAGGTTAAAGGAAAAAACCAGGAGAAAAACAGCTACCGAAGAATATAAAAGCATCTTGGCATTGATGAAGTTACGCAGAAAAATAAGGGAGTGAACAAACACGGACATACCAAAAAATATTCCGTGGAAAGGAGAGTTGGGGCAACAGTATTACAAGGTAAATACAAGGAATCACAATATCTGTCCGCAATAGAGTCCATCACATTAAATCTGCCGCGTAGTGCACCAAGAGTCTTCCTTTCAATGGCAGACAGGTTACAGTGAATTCGGTTCCTTTGGCGTGCTGGGAGAACGTTTCCAACCCTAAAATCTCTTGAGAGAAAAGGGGGTAGGTTTGTCCAGTGCCGTACGATAGGTAGATGGGAGTTCTCTCTCCGCACCGTGCTCGGATCGTCTGAAAGAGAGAGAAGACACGGCGAAGTACCCGCAGGACAGGCGGAAAGGGATAACTTACCATGCCAACGTATCCGGTGGACTAAATAACATCACATTCGACGTTTCACAGACACTGCAACTTTGCATGTCACTGCTGTTTTTCTTTTTTTGTTATCCTGTCTACCGTTGATAGGCTCAGAAAAGAAAAAGATTAGTGTGCGAATAAACTTGATGCCAAACGATTCCTTCTCGTTTTTGGATTTGGCAATGCATCTGGAAACTGTAAAAGCTTAAGAATCAAGAGTTCGACGATTGTTTTTTTCGCGTGCCAAAAATCCACTAATGAGCAACGAAGATCGTGGGTGTCTGTGTGCCAATGAATAAACAAGAGAGACCGTGCAGCGAAGACATTAATGCTAGTCGTGTACCCCTTGCAGTACCTGCGGTAGGCAGTGCTTACGACGTTGCAGAGCCCGATGCTGGCTGAAATGTGCCATGGTTGAAACTGCACTCGCATGAATGAGCGACAGAGGTTGTCTCTGGGTCGGTCCTGAATGTTGAGAATGTGGTGGATGAAATAAAATTAGGAGCACTCTGATACATCTAATAAACTGTTCGTGTCAGAAACCGATCAGTGAATGTTGAGATGCCTGAAAATCGAGCGGGCATAACCTATCAAGGGGTGGTGCTGTGACAAGCGTTAGTGGTTCGAGCCGTGAGGACGTGTAATCCTAGGTGTTAACCGTGCTGCTCACGACTGTAAGAACTACACCGTTGGAAAAATGTCCGATGAATGGCCAGTGAAACCAGAGCTGCCTGATTTATCGACCTTTGAATATCAAACTAGGTCAGATGCTGAGTGTGCATCGCTCTGATAAGGCTTATATGTAGGGTTTGGTGCACTGTTTGGCCCGGCTACCGAAACGTTCGTGGCATTAACGGCCAGTTTTTCACTGCGGTATATGGTGTCTGTGTGATATACTAGGTCGGAGACCTGAGGAACGGCTTGAAGAAAGTTAGTTCAAGCCACGTTGCGAAGCTGCGATTTCTGCTCTAAAGCCTCAATGTCTGGTAGAACACGTTTAAGGTAACCACCTTGTCAAGAGCACATGTGCCTACTTTAGAGGGTGCACATCGGCGCATATGCGGAGCTTGTGGTTAATGGTCTCTATTGGCTCTCGCGAGTCACTTATAGGATGCACCTGCAGACCGCCAGATGCTGCGAGCAATGACTTAACTGACCTTGTGGAGATAATGAATCATGTGTCCAACATGCCTTGTGAACACAAACTAATAGGCGGTGACTACCATGCCTAATATCTCCTGGACCTCATTTTCTGCTCCAGAAAAACAGGCCGAATTCCTTTCATGCATTCAACTGAATGGTTGGAACCAACATGTCCTAATGCCCACCAGGAAGGGGCATATTTTGGATCTCATATTTACCATAGGCATTCCGTCTACGGAGTTATCTGTTCTACAACAATTCCCTGGAAGCTACCATAATGTTGTCAAATGTCTGTTTGATTTAAATATGGCTACCGAACCGAGAGTTGTATTCTACCGTCCGATCAAATTCATTGATTGGAATGCCTTCTTATCCCTACCAAGATCCTTAAATTGGAATACCTTCCTTCGCACTTCAGACCCAGAGATAGTGACCGCAGAATTTATCTAACATTCAACGTTCTGTATCGACGTTCTGACCCGCATTGAATCAGAACGTTCCGGCTAGTATGTACTAGGTAAAATCCTTACTGCGAAAAAGACTCACAAACTGAAAATGCTTACGTCGAGGTACGGAAGAACACTAGACTTCTCCCTGGGGATGCAAATGAGCAAAATGTTTTAACACAGAACGTCAGATGTAACCCCGTCGAATAAACGGAGAGAAACTCGCATTCTGTAGCGATAAAAGATGTGCGAAACTAGTGCAACTGATGAGATGGAGGAATTCCATGAGGGACCCGCTATAAGACTTATCACTCTCAAATACAAAACGGTTGTCGATGACCCTGTAAAGATGTGCGAACTCTTCAACTCACATTCCGCTGCCTCTTTTAGCGCAGAAAGCACCCCATTACCTGCTAATATCCCATCAAAATCAGATAAAGTTTTGAACAATGTTCTAATCGATGTTCGAAGTGTTCGTTTACAGTTAGCTGGCATTAGGCCCTCAATCCATCCTGGACCAGATGGTACCCCACCAATGGTCGTCAAGCAGGCAGGTGAGGATATACCCATCCTCCTACTCAATTTGTTTAACCTATCACTTTTATCCAGCACCTTCCCCCCTCAGTGGAAAACCTCAATCATTATGCCTCGTCACAAGAGTGGTTCGAGGCAGGACGTTAGTACCTATCGTCCCATCAACCACACATCAATCTGCTACGTAGCAGTCTTGAAAGTTGTCTACCGTTGGCTTTCTTTGACGTGGGACCTGCGATGGTTTATCGTCACCCAGCCCTGTCGCGCTTATTGTTTTTGTGATACTTGATCGATCGGGTAAGCCAACTCTTTTACTATCTGCCGGTTTGTGCTGCTCATACAGCTTCGTCGAGTCCAGTCTCTCCAGAGTATCGCCCGCGTTGTCATCGACGTGGAGTTTGAGTGTTTCAAACGTACGATGAAACGGCGCTGGCACTGTAGTAATTCCTCTCGGCGTATGCGTGGCATCCAGTTGAACAGAACGAAGAATGTGGTTAGCGCACTTACCAAGGCGCCCGACAATGTGTGGTCTCAAGCCTTTATTTAATGCGGATTAGGAACAATGCAATCAAGTTGAAGTATATCTCTATACCATAGGAAGAACCGCTCAGTTATATGAAACTGTGGAAAAATTTCGCCGACAGGCTCTTTCGTATAGTGCACGATATACGGGGTAGTTTTTTCTAGCTATGAATTAGCCTGATGGATGGGGGAAAAGACCTATGAGGAAGGAGACGAAGTGCATATTAGACGGAGTGTGCAACCGGCCGTGAATGACTGGCCTCCGACGAACGAGTCGACCGGAGGCGTGTGGCTTTTTTGACTCGTAACACGAGGTCACGTTACGAGAACAAAAATTCAAACACCTTGCACCGTGTGCACTTTGCTAATATCCTAAGCGAAGTATTCAACTATAAGTTCTAAAACCACTTTACACACCTCGCTACGGGCAGGCCAGCAAAACCCCAAGGTTGCTACACCTCTATTATGAAAATTGTTAGCAGGTTTCATGAAACGCTGCAGAACACCGGCAGATGGACACGCTAAAGATATAGTCATCGAGCGCATGGGCAACTTGGGTGTTTGTGTGGTAGAGTTTACGCGTATTAGCCGACAAACATGTGAATACGCAGATGAAGTCGTGGGCACCGAGCGGACGGAATGAACATGTCCTTGTGACCGTACGTACAAAGTAGCCAGTAAGTTAGGCAGTATTTCACGCAACATAGAGCGGGCCAGACTGGGTCATCTCCGGGTCACTACACATTAGTTGTGACGATCAAGCATGAATCACTGAATGGTCCACGTAAGTGCAGCTGCATCTCACTGGGCTATCCAGCGGTAACGAAACGAACAAACCAGGGTGACGGATTTCAGGCAAGTTACCGTAGACGGGAGACTGGACCCAACAGAAGAATTTCACAGGTGTTCAGGATAATAACGGAAATATTCGAGATAACCAATGTCTCGGAGCACCAACGCCGTTGAACTGTGCTAAGGCCACTTGACTAGGAATTTAGGTGGCACGCCCGTCTCCTGAATTTCGCATGAGTGCTCTCTGGGTGTCCCTTGTCCGCACACCCAATGTCTCCCCAGCATCCCAGATGGACATGCTACTGTTTACTTATTCGCTTTGTATGGTTTGTAATTATCTGAGGTGATCGCAAATACCCCAGCGTGCTTCTCACATATGCTTCGAGAAATATACATTGTTTATTCAGTTTCATAACTGGAATCACGAATATGATACTTCTACGCGCATCGCTCTGGTACGTGCCTCACAAGTTCAACGGAAGCCTATTCAAAAAAGGATTACCACTTACAGGTATACCTTGCATGATGGCTTTTAGGAGGACAGATGCACCTTGTTATGTCTCCTCGGTATGGACGGCGAAACTACGTTTGAAATGCGGTAGGCAAAATTCCACTTACCTTGGGGTCGTCCAAAATACATTATGTTGTCAGGTGGACATAGTGCGGAGGGCATTGTTCCGGATTTTCGTTGAGGTCCATGAAAGAGTTCAATACAAGAGCCTGTGCTATCCCAGACACACCAGGATAAGAGTTAAAAAAGTACTTCAAGAATGTTGTACAACTTCTTTCTGACAACGCATTCCAGGCACACAGTCACATCTGAGGAAGAGAGGTACACGGATGACAGTGTAGCCCTCTGGGAAGTCGACAACAAGTGCAAGTGGCCCACCGGCTAATTGATGCAGTCGAACATCATGAACCCCACATTTATCACGCGTTGGCACATCCTCCAGACACCCAGTTGTGTTGCCTACCACCAGTTGCCGATAAATTTGCCTGACCAGACTCTCACAATGGACTTATATGCAATTCTAATGGAGTTAACAACGATATGAAATACTTGATACACTTGAAAAGAAGAATGGGAAAATTTACTCGCGATTATGGAGTGCACAGTATAACAGGTCAATTTTGCAGCCGCTAAGACTTCTAGTTATACACAATGGGGGGAAATGCAAAAATCATGGAAGTGTAACCTCGGACATCCGCAACTCTACGTGGTGACTTCTGACTAAGAAAAGCTCGGTACAGCATGATCATCTAGTGGAAATGTTTGAAAACGGCAAGGATTTTGAAAGTAGAGGTTCTTGTCACCCGTTCACAGATCAAACAACGCACAACACAAGTGATTTCAATATTATTCAGCTTTCTGGTGGTGCCCCGTGTTGTTGTGGATAGTTTGAGTACGTGGCTTTACACAGAGTTTTGTCACATCAATCATACCATCCTCTTTCAACCCGGATTCCTGTCTTATGTCGTTGACGTGATGTCTCTCGCAAAAGTGCCTGAAGACCAGAGAGAACGGAATGTTTAGTGCGCAAACTAATCTGCGGAGTCGCCATATGCAGTATCTAGAAAGAAAAGCGAAAGAGTTGCCCAGTAGACCATGTTCTAAAAGCGTCTTGGAGCTCGTATGTCAAACAATGGTAGTTAAGCACTATTGGATCGTTCGCTACCAATCCAAATTCGAACTCAGTTACGTGCAGTCTGACGGCCCAAAAAATGCCTTCAAACCATATCCAACGGCACCAAACATAATTTGTCCTCGAAATGGTTAACGAGAAGTTGCTCGTAATAACTGGATTCAATGCCGCACTAGCTGCAGAAATATACGGGAAATTTAAGCTTCCTACATTGAATGTGAGAAATCTTCAGAAATTGAACAAAGGCTGTACCCGTACTGTAGGATCGACAATTAGGTATACCTCATTAATGAGAGACGATGAAGCGGAATTGGGCTCATCCAAAAAATGGTTATTGGTTGGGTCAGAGTAATCCAGCTGTTTACGGATTACGAAATGATAAAAATTATAAGTTAAACAGACAAAAGCATACGAGGAAAATGATTAACCTTGACAGTAGGGTATTTACGGGGATTAGACTAAATGAAGCTGGCGGAAGCGCTGGCAGTAGGTGGAGTCAAATCAGATTATGGACTTCGTTTATTTGAGAAGGATAACAAAGCATCGGGTCACCATTTAGCACTAGTCAAACCAAGTAGAGCCATGTTAAAAACGATGCGATCGATCTTGAGCAAACCTCCAACGCCACCTCCGATTTTCCTCGAACAGCTGCGTACTGGCGCACAGTCTAACGAATAGTTGCGTTACTGAGAACAGTCCAATAACTAACCCATATTTTGTGTCGAAAAATAGATGCGTACAGAAAAAAATGGCTTTTTCTGTTTACCTTTGTCCAGACTGTGAAGTAAAGCTCTAGGAGCGGCATGCGACAGAAACTGTATATAGTTGAGAGCTTCGCAGCAGTCAAGACCCTCAAGAGTTCTGAACTGTCCGGGAAGCTTACACTTAGGTAGACTTGACAGAAAGTGATGCAGCCGCTTATGTGACTTGAATCACTCAAGTGGAACCGTGTGTGCTGCTTTGTAGAGCCTGGCTGCCACGAAGCCACAACGCCTGACCGATCGCAAACAAATTACGTGCAGCTATAGCTCAAATGGAAACAGATAACACTACTCATGGGCGGCTCGCCAAGGGAGTTATATACCAGAAGCAACCGCCCGCAGTTGGCTCCCATCAAACTCCCAATACGTCCTGAAACCAATGCTCTCTCATCGGTGCCTGCCAAGCAGGGAGATGAGGATTCACCCATAATTTCACTTCATTTGTTCCTGTTATAAAGTTTGGTCAACACCATCCCTCCTCAATGGGGATAGCCAACCATCAGGCTTTGCTACAAATTGACCTAAGACAAGACGTTTGTGACTGTTGTCCCACCAGGCACACATCGACTTGCTCAAAAATGTCTGGGAGGGTATTAGAAGTGCATATGGGCGAGTTCCCAAGGGTACGAAGCCCTAATGACCTTCAACAGATTCCTTAGTAAACACTCTCGCCTGACATGTCAGTCAGAATTCTTACGCCATATGTGGATGTCTGTCAGTGCAGGAGATGTGACAACCATCATACTCTCGGACTTGCAGAAAGTTTTCAATCGTGCGCCTCATAAGCTCCCCTTTTTGGACATTTTTGGGGAAACACTCGGTCGTCAACTGCGTATAATGTACCTAGTCTTCCTCGATATCAGCATCCCCTTGAAAGCAGTTCACCTGGAACAGTTCGTTCTGTTCCTACAATCTGCTCACACCCATCACTAACACTCTATCTATTACATACTCACGAAACCGCCGAGGATTCAACATTTTATCCACGTGCGTTAGCGTTGATCCACTGCCCACATGGCTGGAAAATCAAAATTGCCGCTTGTTAGTAACTCCAGCAAAATGACCTTATATGAACCGTACTTAGGACCTGTACATAGACAAAACAGACTTATGTTCCACATTTCCACATGTATATGCCCATTTATAATAATCTGCACACACTGGCATGCGTTCAGTCTCTGATCAATGGTAACCGGTTGTAACGGATTATTGACTATCACACAAAACTCTCCACACGAAATTGCGATATAAACCTCTTCCCAGTATAATTTGCACAGCCGAACAGAAACCTCGATTCTTCCCTCTCTCTGTCTTCCCTGCCTCAACACCCTCTGGTTAGCCACCTAACATTTTTGGTTTGTTACAAAATATGGAGTCTCGTTTAAACACCAGCCCTGTAAAGCAAACTGACGTCAAACTCCGCAGTGTTTTTCGATCACCACGTGATAATCATTCTGGAGGTGACTGATGGTTACCCAACTATCACAAAATACCACAGCTGGTTGTCAACGTTGTATACCTTGTTACGAAGCGCAAAATGTTGATATTGCACAGTCTGTGAAGAAAAAGTTACACATGCAGTATTTGTCATAGTATGCGATCACTCCACAATTTCTCATTTAACACGTGAGATTGCATTCTTTTCCTCAATCTTACAAACCCGTCGGCGAGGAAAACTTCCGCGACAACTGAGCGCGCAGAACACGTGTTGACGGAACGATTGCGAGGTTTTCGACTTCTGAATGGTTCCGAGCAGTCGACGAATTCACGCGCCAGAGCCTTCCTAGTTGTTCGCTGGACTTCGAAATTTCCGTCCTTCCTCGCTCCGGTTGATTTACTTCCGCGTTTTCCCAGTGCCATTTATATTGAGTGATGGCGGAAGCCCTTGAAGACACGTTTGGACGTATTCCCCGACGTGTCCTTGAGCTGTCTAAAACAGCGGCTCATACGTAGCTTTGCATAAGGTCAATAAGTATAACATCACATCCATTGGAAGGGGTCTTTTGAACAAGCAAAACATCTTGTTTCCTGGCAAGTGCGTCCAAGTTTCATGAACTGCAGTCCTTTTCTCCCTAAGTACGTTCATTTTTGCTGGCATATCTCATTTTTCGTTGTATTTTACAATTATTCAGTGTTTCGTATCGCCTGTAATTATCTGCGATAATCACACACATTCCATCGTGCTCCTCATAGATGTGTGGAGGAATATACCTCAATATTATGGCTATAACTGTGTCGTTCGGTTTGGTAACATGTTCCCAAGTGCGTGTCAGTGGAGAGCTTCAAATTGTCGTTAGGCATATATCCTCCATTACAACTTTTTCACATGCATCTCAACCCCATGCCACCACACCTGTCTAATGAAAGCTCGGGGTGGCGCACCGCTCAATACACAATCTACCGGTGCCAGCAACACTTCGACTGTTTTGTGTGACTTCGGCCCCATGGACAGCACATCCGGTGGATCTTGGATGTCAGACTTCGAATCCCCCTGCAGACATATCAGCTTGGACTACGTGACGGTGTATGCGGCCACAGTTGCAACCGCATACTGGTGATTAATGATCTGCCAACACTATGCGGTTGAAAACAGAATCCCCTGTCATTCAAACGATTCACTTCAGCTTCACTGAGCTCAAGGACTAGGTACTGCCTGAACCCAAAACAAACATACTTACCACCGTTCACATCATATGTCTAACATTGTCGGAAATTTTGGTATTGTTCCCGTATTCAGTGGTAACTCAAGCACTATTACATGAAGCTCACAGATCATATTCACCAGTGTTTATGACGGATCTGCGATGGGCTATTTCAGCACTTGTCCCCTTACCACCCGGGAGGTCGAATGAAAGGTGTATCATAAGCAGGACCAGGAGTTACCAATATTAACCGGGTACGACTTCATCTTCTTCAATTAATAAATAAGACAACGATTTCTTCGGAAGGTAAGCAGTTTCCGAGTCCCATAGGTACAGTTGAACCACGCACCACTTCGGTTGTTCTGTTGGCACTGCCATTCATGACGTCTCTTCCAGCACCCGTTACAGGTGGTAGTGTATGATGGTCTAAAAATGCAAGGGGAGTTTCGTGTTGTTCGTTCAGTTGTTTCGAATTTGCTGACATGAGGCGCACCTTCGGTCGCTTCCAGGATGTCCTTCCTGTGTAAAAATGAAACATCCAGCATTTGCATCCCGTAAAGACGGTTAATGTTTGATCCGAATTGACCTCATGGTTATTTAAGATTTGATTGTTTTGATTGGTTTCTGACGCCCAGGCTACGGTAAACGTCTCTTGTGTGACTTGCAATTTGTTGTTAGCAAACGACACTTGGAATAAATATGTGTACACTAACCATCGATTCAACCTGTGGTATGAGTTATGCACATATTGGAAGTTCTAGTTTTTATTATTGGACACGCAGGAGATACTCAGAGCACGATTGATCGTTCCACCTTTTACCTGGATTTAAGTTGGAGTGGTGTTAACAGCAACAGAGTTAAAAGATTAGTTAGAAGATCCGTCAGGCGGTTTCGCAAAACATGGCAAGCGAACACTTATTGATCTAAAGATAACTCTATTATGCTCTCTGTAATGCTCGTATGCTCAATCCTAAAATAATACACACATTGTACATACGACCGCGAGCACCATGTCCGCCGCCGATTTGTAGGATGGAATCAGGTTTGGTTGCATGCTTGTTGGTCTGTGCGTGCCGATGGCGTCACACACAATTCCAGTTTGCTTGCGGGCTCGACGACTGTATCTTCACCCTCTCTGGTGATCTGGATTGTCGACGTCGTTCCGAGTTACGCGAGACCTAGCGTAGTTTTTACATACTGCACGTTGTGTCTTCCACTTATCCGCATCTTTCTTCCGCATCCGTTATCTACTCCATGATCGAGGAGCAAAGTGGTTGGGTTTCACACGGGCCTTAACCAGGCGTCGGCGGACAAACGGCGAGCAGCTGGTGAATAGCGAATTTAAGGCTCCGCGCGGACAATAAGATTATTGCAAGTGACGTCTTTATATACTCTGCAAAATTA
>QNGE01007665.1:0-18274 GCA_008508345.1 Paragonimus westermani | reverse complement strand
ACGTTTGTGTAAGTCGTGTGCATGGCTTACTGGGCCTTCGGCTCATGTTTGTTCGTATTGTTTCTATTTTCAGAACTGCTGTTCGAACTTCTACTTCGGAAGAACGCTGTTCCCCGGTGCCTCCATATTGCTCCGGATTGGGATCACAAGTGCCACGGACAGTCAGAGCGAAAGCGGCTGACCTGCATGTTACAATTTGGCGACCCTTCCAGGATCAAAAAACGAAGTACCAGGATAAAAGGGGTGCGTCATGAAAAAGAACAAGTACAGAATTTAAAAGAGAAGTGGCGTGATGAAGTGCAGAGGTGACAGAAAAGAAACGAGTATCATGATTCAAAAAAGTTGTCGAGATAAAAAAAAGTGCAAAAAATAAAGTTACGATAAAACGGGCAGAAGGCCTGCAGGCACTCTATCTAACCTGGTAACATGAGCACCAGCCGGTTTGTATAGGATTTGGAGCACCGGGGAATGTGCTTTACGGAATGGGTAGCTGTGTAATGCGTAACCGAAACCAGCGAGCGCGCACGAATTGAATTTGAGTTGTGTAACGCATTTTGCTATCGTGTGATCGGCGCCATGCATATGAACTTTGTCATTCTCTGCCAGAAATTACTCATAATCAGACAGCTTCATCATGACATCTAACCAACCAACCGGCTATAATCTGTTTTTTTTTGTACAACCCAAACTGCACACACATGGTGGAACAATCGTGAGTTTGTAATTCTTACCGTACAGCATAATGCTGGCTACATTCGTTATCCCCAAACCACACCTTACGCATCGTTGCAGACAGCACCCATTGAAATGGTAGTTGACTGCTAACCGTCCAGAACAATACGCATGATTCCTGGGTAGACGCACTGAACGCTATGAAATTGTTATTGACCACGTAGTGTAAGCTCTAGTTCTATGGACCACACGGAACCATATACAATAATCCTACGATGAACGTGAACTCATGGTAATATAACGATCGCGAGTGGTACATGGGAACACAGCATCACACATGCTTACATGTTATCAACGACAAATGTACGTTCGCTGTGAATTGCACCCGTACGGAGTAACCTACTTTTGACATCGAGGGTGCTTCTACAACCGCGGTATCCTCGCATGGTGGTAATGTATCTCTAGCAACCGCAATCGTTTCTATTTCAACAAGTGCACCCAAACCTAGTTCATTGTAAAGGCGGAGATACGTAATTGTAACAAAAGTGTATTGTGTAGTTTTTCACCATACAAAGGTCATTTGGTTGCGCACCAGAGCCCTGTTAGCCCATTCCGTAGATGGTTGCCACTGTTGCACCGATTCTAGGAGGGTTGGATTTTGCAGAAGCCCCGCCCATCCTGCAACGTAACAACGGAAATGATGAGTGCGGCAAAACGGGATGGGCGGGGAAAAACGGAATAAACAAATGAGGTAGGCTTAAATGCCTGCTATTAAACGGTTAATGCAAGCAACCAGTGCGCATATTGCTGACATGGTGAGTTTACAATTGAAAACAAGCGGTGAAACTGGAAACGTGCAACTGATTAACAGAAGCGACATTTGGGTGTCCGGCACAACGCTGATGCCACGAACGGCAACAGCTATCACACTGGATCCAGTCGGTTAAGTCCTCATCCGCCAACTCCTCTCGGCCACATCCCGAACAGTGTTGGTCGTCCACGGGAGGAAGGTGCTTTCTACGAACGCCGCCCCTACTCTTTTTTGTGACATACTTGGACGAGGAGTTGCTGCTGATGTGGCGTAACGTGACACTCCTAGCAAACTCTGTGTCGTCCATCATTGCAGGCTGGTTTCCAAATCCTACTGTCGGGGACGTTCTCCGCATAGATTGCTTTCGTTGTCTCGATTGAGAACTGGATGTTGGTGGCTTGGACACCTCTGGCTGAGAGGATCTTTGTCAATGCTTGTGAACGACCCTACGAACACTTTTGCCTCATGTAGCTAAATCCAAATCCAATCATAACTCTCACCCGACATGCTGCTCACTACCTCCCAAATGTTCGAGGTAAGGTTCCTAGTCTCTATCAGTTTGCTTGCCCTACTTTTAACCTTTCCCTTAATAAAACATCCCGAACGTGCACCGTTAATTGTGCAGCTTCGAGAATATTCCGGCAGTAACCACCTACTGTTTCTCAACATATTGCTTGCATCAATAAGGTCATTATTACAACACCAGAGAAGGTGTCTGCATGGCAGTTCCCAATTGACAAAGAACGAACACGTACAGGACCCATGACCGTCAACGCTGACGACGTGTTTATCAGCAAACATTACTTTGCCCGGTTGCATGTCCGACACGCAAATAGCCTTCTTCCAGTTATCCCCGGTTACCTTTAGTGCATGCGGAGAAAGTTGTTCCAATGCAATTACGCCGCCCGTTTCACATACGAAACGTCCACCCTTCACTAGCGGCATCGTAACAATCCGTCGAAAGTTCATTTCCAAGTACTCGTTTTGATTCAGTATCTCCCTTACGCAGTCGTATAACGTTGACCGAGGTGACAGATAACCCTTGATATACCTATTAGCCACCTCCACCCTGTTATTAGTCCTATTCCCGTAGTGCACAATGCCACGTCGTGCATACATAGCGCAGTGCTCTTTCACAGGAAGCAGGCGAGTTTGCAAATATTCACCAAACTCCCTATTGCGACTGCAAATGCTGTTAACTATCCCATTGAATTCATCTTCGGATTTACAATACAACAGATCACTCATTTCTTCAGCGAGAAAGTTCCTCTCATCTGAAGATATCCTCTTCAGTTGCCTACATCTGTCAACCATATTCTGTTTCATACGAAATGAACAAAACAGAATCTTAACGTTAGGGAAATATTCTTCTAAACATTCCAGCTGTTCCGGGTGCCCATCTACCACGATCGTCTTCACAGCCCTCATCGGCATCAGCTGCTTGAAGCTGTCCAACATGACCTTATAACATCACAAACTTTCATTAGGGGAAAAACTATGAAAAAACGCTCCTACCATTGCCATTACAATCCGTAACAACAACGTGCCATAAATGGTAAGCTCCGTTGTTGCACTCAGCTGTGGAATCTGCCATGATAACACTTCCATAATTTACGTATAGTTCTTGAAGTCTTTCAGTCGTAAACGACAAAACCAACAGGTTACCCTCGTCGTCCGTTTTCAAGTACATAGATCCTACAGGCTCTAGCATTTTACGTATGCTCTCTAAATCGCAATCCGGATGTTCACGTGATCGCTTCCTTCGTCTTAACGACCTTACGTCTCCAGGATTCATCACTATATCATACTCAAGCCTAACGTAATCGATAACTTCATGGGTTCCGTGGAAAATATCCAACAACCCACACAGCATCCTCCGCCGAACTTTCCAGCCTACGGTTGCCGGGATATACTCCCGGGTCGACCGACATTGTCCTGTGATTGTGAATCAAGTAACTGTGCAATATACGCAGAGCTCCCTCCTTGTACGATACGTGAATAGCCGACGGACACTGAAAATCCTGAAACCTGTAACACCATATATATATATATAAACATGCGGAAAACGAAATACTCACTTGTGATTCACGCTATCCGCCTGACTGCTCTTCCTGGTACAGTGCACACAAAACAGGTAGCACTGCTCGTACACTGCACATTCCGGAATTTTCTTCCCCGAGTTCCGGAAGTACTGTGCACGTGTTACACGGTTTCTCATAACGTAACTCGTTCCTGTCTCCAACTGAAACTTTCGCAACTTTCCACGAAATTCCATGAACGTGTCACAACGGAAACCATCCGGGAAGTATACTCGAAACACTTCACTGAGGTCCATCGGTTCCGACATCTTGCTCGAAAACCGGTTATCTGCCACCCAACGCACCAACGCCCGAATTCATACCACGAACCAGCCAATTAACAATCACCGCATCCAAATCTGCCTATAAACACTCTACAGCCGCCAGCGCACTTTCCGTGCTGCTGTGTTGTCGGTGCCGTTTTAGCTTACGTTTGTGTAAGTCGTGTGCATGGCTTACTGGGCCTTCGGCTCATGTTTGTTCGTATTGTTTCTATTTTCAGAACTGCTGTTCGAACTTCTACTTCGGAAGAACGCTGTTCCCCGGTGCCTCCATATTGCTCCGGATTGGGATCACAAGTGCCACGGACAGTCAGAGCGAAAGCGGCTGACCTGCATATTACAGTCCAAACTCATCTTCGGAGTGTTTCAGGATTTGAAGGTAAGATAACCGTCCGAAAAATTTTAAGGCAGACCGCCTTGGCGAGGCAAGGCGTAAAATCCGAAAATCCAGCAAACATTTGGGCAGATTCCGACGCAGGATTTCGTCGATCGCTCGAAAACATCAATAATTTGATCATATTGCGAACTGTTCAGGCGAGACGAAGTTCCGTGCGTCCATCCGTCGTGTAAAAATTTCCTCGCTCAATGGATATTCATGAGGATCAGGAAAATGATATAAAATATGGAGTTATAAGATTTACCATGACAAGCAGTATGTATGCGGAATTTTTAACAATGAATTCATGCAATATTAACATGTTTACTACGAGTATTTGGATATACAATCCTGTCTACTGGTTTTTGTGGCATTCCGCCATGCACTCGGGATTTATTCGGGCAAACGGAGAATTGTGTCGACCGTTTGGAGGGCCGCATATCGGCCACCTAATATGAAATGTGCGTGTGATAATTGAAGCTCACGTGGCGTCGTTTTGCTAGATTTATTATCAAGCGCCAAGTTCACATTTGCTCGCAATTTGGGCAGTGCGTATACACGAATAAACGCATGTCATTAAAGCAGTGTTGAGTTGCAAATTGTCTAGTGAGCGCGCAGTAGGGCGAGTGCTAAATGATCGTGTGAGTAAACTATATAACAAACCGTTTCAACAGGCTGTTTTCGAGGGGAGTTAGACACGGGGCAGTTATTTACGTGCTACGCATCTGACGACTGAATGTTTCTCGGACCACGCTCCAAGAGGTCATCAGGTGATACAAAGAGTTTGAAGATAGAAATTGTGTTTGTTAACGTAAGATAGCTGCCGGAACTCTTTTTACAACTCTGAATGCTGTTACTGACTCTGAATCCATTTGGAAGTTTATTCCAAACATAGGAATACCTCACAAGGACGACGTTTGCACGTACATTTTTTTTCCGAGATAGGAGAGTTGACAAGGTGGATCCCATATTTTTCGGACTGTAAGTAGGGTTGTGTTGTAAGTGGACGGTAAACGCTGTGGTAATGGCGTCCGAATGTATGAGTTTATATAGCAGCGTCAGGTTCAAATTTAGTGTATGCAACCAATGTTGATCAATACCATTTCTTTCACAGCGTTGTCTGTAGGTGAGCGAAGAAGTATATCCTAATAGGCTTTTGGTAAACGATCGTTGAAGATTTTCCACAACAAGCCTATCAGATTTGCGTAGATGACAGTAAATGAAAGTGCAATACTCGAGTTGAGGCCGAGCACACATTTTGTAGAGCGTCAGCTTCACAGCTGGCAGACTGAACGTCTTTTTGATACAGCCTATTGTTTTTTAGTATTTGTTACATGGAATCATACTTGTTCAGAGAAAATGAAGGAGTTTGAGTAACGTATTATTAGATCCCTGACCGAAGTGGCTGCATCAATATTACAATCATCTAGTGAGATGGAGCCATGGGGTAGCTTACAACCATGAGTGGTGGTGTTCAATTTGTTCGCTGAGAACGACATCAGCCATGTTCTGCACCACAACTGCAACGACGTTAGGTCCTGTCGTATATTTTGTAGACCGAAATTAATGTTACTGTGCTGGCAAAATGTGTAAACGATTTTGATATCGTCAGCAAACAGAATAAAATGGATCAAAATGCTGCGAAAATTGTCAAAGGTGGGCTCCGAAATACTTATCTAATAGGATCGGATGCAGTACAGCCAAAATTATTGGTGTGAAATTGACATTTGTACGCAAGGTGGTCGCGCCGTTGATCAGCTTCCGACCACCGACGTCAACAAGGTCTTCGAGGGACGTGAGGAAACCAACTCCGACGATGGTTTGTTGTACATCTAAAAACGTGAACCGCCTGAAAAACTGACGCTTAAGATGCATATCAGGGGTGGGTAGCTTCTCACCGTAAGTTTGAACGGTTGGCCAATTAGTGGTCTGTAATGTGTGCGGCACTGTTTGCAGGTAGCCTTTGTCACCTAATGTTGGGATAGTATTAAACTTTGTGGCAGCATCAAGAAAATTCTGGGTCGAACGCATAATGTAACATGCAGGCAAGCCGACTCTACTCTGGATGCCCGTGACTACGCGGACCAACCTTCGTGCAACGTGGACGCACCAGGGGAGAGCGCTCCTCCGAAGTAGAAGTTCGAACGACAGTTCTGAAAAGAGAAACAGTACGAACAAACATGAGCCGAAGGCCCAGTAAGCCATGCACACGACTTACACAAACGTATGATAAAACGGCACCGACAACACAGCAGCACGCCCCGTCACACAACTCAAATTCAATTCGTGCGCGCTCGCTGGTTTCGGTTGCGCGTTACACAGCTCCCCTCTTCGTAAAGCACAGTCCCCTGTGCTCCAAACCTTCTACAAACCGGCTTGTGCTCATGTTGCCAGGTTGGATAAAGTGCCTGCGGGTCCTCTGCCCGTTTTCTCGTAACTTCGTTTTTTTCTGTACTTTTTTCCCATCTCGACACCTTTTCCTTTAATCCTGATAATATTCTTTTCTGATACCTCTACCATCCATTACGCTACTTCTCTTTTAACTTCAGTACTAGTTTTTTTTCTTCGCGACGCGATTATTTTTTATCTCGACACTTCTTTTTTTCGTCCTGGCAGGGTCACCAAAATGTAACATGCAGACCAGCCGACTCTACTATAAGACAGGTGAGAGTTTCAGAAGTCAGCAACAGTCGTCGCCCTTGCTGCCTGGTCGGGGCCTTTCTTGAGTAAAAATTTTCCGCGACGAAACTGTACGGTCTGGTGCAAGGGACACGTTACTATATAGCCATCTGCGGGAACGGCTTCGAAATCGGCGACGACAAGCAAGCTTCCCCGACTGTGTTCTCGGTAGTCTGGTAAGGGTTGTGAGCTGAAGGGTCATGTCGAAAGACTGCTATTTCAGTGCATCAAATTGGGTTTGTCAACCATTGCTCAAAGACGACTCGTGTAACTGTATATGGGGAATCATACTTCTTTGGCAACTCAATTGTACCTGATCCACCATCTCTGCCAGTTTATGTAGCGGTATTCCATTCGGGATTCGCCATTGTGTTTAAAATATTTTCCAGTAGGCTTTGTGCCACAGTTTACACAGAAATGGCCCAATAACCGTAGTTTTGCTCTGTAGTCAAGTCGTGCGACAGATTCGTTGTAAAGAAGAGTTGCCTCAACTCCACACTTGCAGAACGCTTCTGCAGGTTATGACAGCTATGACAGCGGTCTTCACACTACCAGGAATTGGCGAAACTTTTTACATAGTTAAGGTCAACGATATTGGCAGCGACCTGATCTGGGAGGATGGAAATATAGAGGTGTACTTGGACTTTTGTGAACGGGTGCATCAAGGATCAAAGACGGCTTGAAGGTGAGCAAACTACAACACGTAACGATGACAGTTGAGATTGATTTTTGGAGCAACCAAGCCCTAGAGCTTGCCGGAGCTACACGATTCTTAAACCTATCGACGGGTGTCATATGGCCGAGACACATTATCTGAAACATGACAAATCATTCAGTAACCACTGCAGGAGAAAAAGTGAAACTATTACAAGAGTAACCCAGCCTCGTTGTTAGATCAGTAGGGTGTAACTGGCACTGCATAAGTCTGAAAAATAGCCAAATTGTGAATATGAAGCTCAGGTGACAAATCGTTGCCCATCTTTTCCCATTGACCCAGAATTGTGTGGGGTATGCCAGTTACACTTGTAACATTTACCGATTCTGAATCTCAATTCGGACGTGAATTAGTGTGTCGTTGATTACTACATTCAGAATAGGAATCTGCAGGTAGTTGAAAACAGATAGGGGGATATAGTCAATTGGTATAATTATGTAACACGGAAAGACATGTTGGCACCTAGAATGTGCACAGTCGTTTTGAGAAAGCCTTACTTCTAACGTGCTCACCTGGTGAAACGTGGAATGCACATGAGGTGGTCAGTCGAACAGAAATCATTGAGTTTTGTTGACAATATACCGCTCCTAAATCGACAGATAGTGTGCTCACAGGCAGCGTTGAGTTTGGCTGTCGACTTCTGTTATTCCGTTCAGAAAGAATGACATGGTAAGCCGGTGAAAAAACCTCGGCCAAAACGTCATTCACGAGGAACCTAAGGTTACCAATACGGCAAAAGTTAAGTTATCCTGCGTGCAAACAGACGTTGCCTGTGGGAATTGCCTGCAAAGATTGTCGCTTTTTCTAATTTGTGCTTACAGCATTTCAGCTGGTTTGAGCATTGAGGAACATCTAGTACGTAATTGGGAAATTCCCAACGATGTCCAGCATTCCGGAGAATTAGGACGATTCACTTACCGCTGTACACGTCATATTCGAATATTCGTGAGAGTCGTTCATGTCACGGTGCAGGCCAATCACACAAGCATGCGCCATCTGATGAATAACCCGCATGAGTCTCACAAGTTCGGAGCCTCTGATTTAGACTGCCTGGTGCGGATTCCTTGCGCTAACCGAAAGGATGTGAAAAACTTATATGTTTTGGCCTGACCTGCTTGCGGCTCAACAAAGAAAGCACCTGATTAACATGGCAAACATGTCAAAATATGGTTCACTGCGCGACAACCTAAGAGTGACAAACAGTCTTGCATTTCTGAGCGTTGCTAGCATGTGCTTCAGATACGACAGAGAATCCTCGCCAAACTATTTGTTCTAACATATCAGAAGTGGAATATACATGTTCTTAAGCAAGTATGTCAGTGCATTTCATAGTGTAGAGAATTGCGATATTCAATCGCCAACCAACTTGGTGTAAACATTGAAGTAATGGCCGATTCGCGTACGCACATGTAAACACAACACCTACATTGAAATCGAATACCCCATAAGTAAAACCAACCTGAATTGAGCAGCTTCATAGGAATTTGTTGAGCAATGCAATATTTGACGACTCTGAATTGTAATACGTTTAAAAGTGAAAGGGTCTATCACAGTTCTACGACATTCGCCATAAATGAGTCTCCATCCCACACACCCCTATATGTTCGATATCAGAGCCGTTTCATGTCATTGTGAATTTGGTAATGAAGAGTCAATACGAAATGCTTGCATCCACCAGTTTGCGTGTTCGAATGGGTTTGTTCAATTACTGTTCAACGAATTATGTGAATTCCGAGCCGTGAAAAAAACACGGTGTATTCAGAAGGAACTAAGGCGCCCCATAATAATAAGCTGCCTTCTCACATTGATCGGGCTTTACACTGCATTACGTTCAGTCAATGGTATGTGTAAGAGAACGCATTTCCAGCTCGTAACTATCTTGATCTTACGTAACGCCACGCTCCTTTGTTGCAACGACGGAATCAGTTTCATATATGACCACCTGCGTGTGTTTGATACGTGGGGCAATAAGGTGCATGTATTCCGACTGATTACTCAGTGGGTGAAAACCAGATTTCGTGAAGTTGTGTAGCAGGGTGTTCGTCAAATTCTACCACGATTCTGAGTGTATCTTGTAACAGTTTGCGGAAATCGGGAGACCCTCTGCATTTCTACCACTCTGGCTGGAGCAATGCATTTCAGTCTGAACTTTTCACATTGCAAGCAGAATTTATACGAGGTTGGGTGGATTTTCACGCTTAGGCGAACATGTGATTAGTGGGTGGTACAAAACGCTGGTCCATAACAGCAGTAATATGAAGAATGATTCCTCAGTCAGTTCGACGCGTGCATTAGGACTGAATGTCCCATCGATAAAACCAGCGTGAACTGGGCTGCGTTACACGGCCCCCGTTGATCAATGCCCTATTGATGGATCTAAAATGCAATCGGTTTACAAGTCGAATGTTTTTTCTCAGTTCTACGACGATCGCCGAGAATGTGTTCGCAAAATCAGACAACCCACGATAAATTACCACTGACACTACCACACTGTGTGCAACTCAGTGACAACGCACAATACTTGATACATGCGTGTCGCGTTTTGTCCCGATTAAAACATTATTTCTGGTAGCGACGCTTGGGGTTTTAACTAACAGCCGTATTAATGACACTCTCACATTCATCGGTTGTACGCCTGACAATGAACCATCTGAGAGATTCTTGCCTATATGCAAAACCAGAGGATGATCTGTTCTAAAATACAAACTGAATTTTGACCAACGGAAACAAATCCTTATATGTTTGTGGGCGTTTAGCTGAGGTGCTGGATGGCTCTATGATGAATCTATGTGACCAGCCTTCCAACACATCAAACACAATAGTTGAAAGGAATCAGTTCATTAGTTCCAGAACTCCCGAATGAGATATTGTCGGTAGGTTGCACTATTGAACGAAACTGAACGTCACTCGTACAAAGCACTAGCAGTTCTGTCGGCTCTTGTTGTTACCAACGATGTAATCACATAGACAATAACAGTCTCTTGTAGGGCCACGTTCGTAAATAGTGAGGCAAAATCGAACGAGATCACTCTTCGGTTGTTTAGGTCCACATATTGTATTGCGTCAATGAAATGAATCGTATCCCAGAGACTGTCTTGCTAGCTCCAAACTGATGGGCTCGAGCAGACCGGCATGCCATTTGGCCATCGCATGATAAGGTGAGTTGCGCATATGTGAAATGGATCTCAAAGACACACCTGCTATGTGCACTTTGTGCAGACCGTGTAACCTAGGGATTATTATTCAAGTGGGACGGATGCGCCTGAAAATGGCCGAGTTAATTATCCTCTTCTGTTCCATTCCACGAAACGTCCTATGTATCGCTTTCTCTATGACTGGTGTTTCGACTTTCCTCGCACTCATCTCCATGAATTTCGAGCTATGAGTTAGTATATCATTCAGTTTGGTAACGCAATCACTAGTGTTCATTGACACAACTCGTGTTCATTTATCCGGTCTGGAGAGTATTATACGCTCGTTCGGTCGCACACACCTCAATGCATCGAAATGCTGCTTTGTCAAGAGCTGTTTTACTCGAGGCCTGTGATTAGGATACTGATATCCCGAGTTCACCGAGTTTGATGTCAGTCTTTCTTTGTTTCATGATGACGATGGAGTTAGGGCAGCTAACTGATCATACAAATCCTCGAATTGAACTTCTAACTCAATATGGCTATTCTTACGACGTGGATAACAAACCCATGTCTTAATGACGGTCGTGTTTGTCTTCGTTTCTTAAGGTACTACATGTTTCTATGCAGAAACTGTAGGTTTTGATGGGAAATCAAAAATGTATTGCGAAAGAATGTTCATGAACAAACTAAAATGCATCCACGGTAAGTCTCAAAACGATTGCCGTTCCAACCTTCTCCACTATACTTGAATCCTACGGATTGCTTTCTTGCCGAATCGTACGTGTGAAGGGATTGGATTGGACAAACGCATCGACACGAAGTCAACCTTTGATTCGAAGAAGTCTACGGCCAATCAGTGTCGAAAACAGGAACAGACTTGTATGTCAGCGCGAGGACAAATCAGCACGACACGGTGCTCCAGCATCGGGTTTTGTTATAATGAGCACCGGAGTAAAACGTTTTTTTAAGTACGTCACGCGTTGAAACAAACGCGTTGAAACAAACAAGGGGAGTCGAGCCAACCAATGAGAAAGCGAAAGCATCAACAACAATTGTAATTCTTCATTTTACCGATGCGTCTAGTCTATAAAATAACCAATAGATACTCAATAAACTGAGATTTCTGATGAGTAGTTGGGGATTCGGTTATTTTCAAGTTGACCATCACTCACATTTGATCGCAGTAAGCTAAAGAATATCGCCTTGCAGTTTCGATGAGTTCAGTGATCTCGACCTGTCTCGGAAGTCCTAATCGCGGGGTTATCGATTAAAGTTAACAGACAGTAACTGTGTCTCCTCTCGAGACGACCGGGCAACCTGATCATTGCTCACAAGCCAGAGTGGTTGAGCGTTCAGAGTTGATAATTCGGTGGTGCCTAATGTGAGGTCAATGGCGCAGTGGTTAACACGGTTGCCTCATGATTGGACTGGCCGGAGTTCAAATCTCGGCCGTGGCAAGGATATGCACTACTGACGAGCTCTAATGAGAGCGAAACTCGAGTCTAGTGCTTCTTTTCGAAAGAGGCTGACTGGAAAGTCTATCTGAATGCGAACGCTGCGATCAAATGTGAGTGGTGGTCAACTTGAAAACTGAGATTTGCTTTGTGCCTCAAAGAATGACGTTTGGTTTCGTTTTGGAAGGTAGAGATTCTCAACAGTACACATAGCGCACTTCAGCCTGTTCGCAGAACCCGGATACCAGAGGTGCCATTCATCTTTCTGAAGCATTGTGGTCCGAGGTAATGAGCGTTTTTTAGGCAAATATGCGAATTCGTGTTCAGTTAAGACCGAATTCATATAATTTTCACACGTTGACTAGGATGATAGCACTGTCCTAACGATTCGTCTCTTGTTGAAACTGGTCAGTATTGCATGTTCCAGCAACGGTGAGAGTTATTATTCCGACCGCGATATAACTGGAGTCAATGGTTCGATGCAGCGAGTTACGCCATATTTAGACAGGTGGCGAAATCCTGGTATTACCAAAATCATCCCGGACTCGTGATCGACACGACCAGAATATCAACTCTGAAATTCCGCTCTTTTTCGCTTTCAAGTACCCATCACTTTGTCTTGTCATCTCAACTTGTGATGCAACCACTCTCCGCTGAATGCTAATGAGAACCTCGTGCTTAGGATTTCTGTGACCTGGTTAGTTCCCAGACCACAAAATGAAGGCCATTTGTTGTGAAAGAAACCTGAATCGTCTGGTCCGTTTCGTAATGAACATGATGGAATATCTATTCTGATTAGAATGCAGCAATCGAGTTAGCCAAACCTTCAAGTTTGCATTAACCAAATTTGCGGCCCCATGTTTCCTGTGCTGAACAATGATTCCACTTTTGGTGTTGACCTCAATTGTACGGATCACCAGAATGATTTTGAGACATTGGAATGGATGGTGAAGTATATATATATAACATTAAACTCCTTCAGCAGTGATTGTTAATTAAATTCTTGGTTAAGCCACAGCGAGTTGAAACGAGAGAGTTATCGTTGTGACCTAACCAACGATTTACTTAATAATCAGCATCAGCACAACGCACAATAAGTTTTCGCATATCCGTTCTGTGCACGGTTCGGATGTACTATCCTAATATGGTGTAGTGAATGGTGATATCATTGTGTTAGTAGGCGTGCACAACAAATTTTTAAGTCTGTACCCGAAACTGCTGGAAAATCGCAGGCTAGTATGAAATTTTCACACGTTATTATTCATTTCTGCTCTCAAAATCAGACATGCACAACGGGAGTAGTAAGCAGCTATCTTATTTCTTTACACTGTATATNTGTTCACTCAGAAATGACTGATGCATTGTTGTTGTCGAAAGCATCTCATAATCGATTTCACCGTCTCCATTCATAATAGACACCGGAACACTCCATAAACTGCAGAAGTCAAACAACATAGATTACCCGTTCACACAGTCATCTAATATCCCTATGAATTACCCCATATTCCTACATGCGTGAGGATACTATTCACAATGCAGCTCTGATGAACTTAAAACCGGAAACCAGTTTTATCACGTTGTTCTCACCCAAGTCAACCGTGACTCATGATGGGTTGTGGATTTTGCGTGGATACAGAGGTTTCAGCTAACCTCATAAGAACATTCATTGGATGAGCGTTTTGCTTCACCTACAGTTCACCGTTCGTGTTCATATTGACCAAGACCGAGATTCCGGCACTGGTCTTGCTATGGCGAACCAACCGTGTTGACTATTGTGTCAGGGACTTTAGACTAGGCAAGAATGAACTACTGCGTCTCTCCTTGTGGTTACTAATGAAATTGGGCAGAAGTGGACTATTCCTATTGCGGTGAGCATTGAATCACTTGAATCCTCACAAGTATGTTGGCTGAGCGTTCACGTGTGAAAATTCGGTTTATTCGGGTGTAATTTACTGTGTCAAGTCCTGTGCAGAATAGGTCAAAACGTCGAACAACACGCATGGCAGCGGCACACTGTTATTCGCCTTGGTGGCACATTCCGCATATTGCGTACACACAGTTCCAATAGTCGCTTCTGGTCCACCACCTACCTGCCATCGAAACCTGCACCTCATTCTCCAACTATATGCAGCTTACTACTCACAAATAACGCTCTCTCTCCGCAGTTGCTTCATGCGGAGGTGAACTCAACTCCTGCCCGTAGCGAGAATTCGACTATTAATGAGCTATAATGAAAACGACCATTTCGTGTAGGTTTTCCTTTGCGGAAGAGTGACCAGAAATCCCATCTGATTGCGAACGCTGTGGCCATATTTGTTTGTCATTCGAATTGACGAGAATTAAAGTTTCGTGACCTGCTCTCAAACGTTGCTCAGTTTCTGAAATCTTTCGCAGCCGTGCACAGGTTATCGTATGTGTTGAATGCGTTAGGTTATTGCGTGGAAGCTTTCCGGCTTCCATTCATTTGTAATCGCGCACCAATACAGGTTCATAGCGGTTCGGACAAGGTGGTCCAATCGCAACCAGATCAGTTGCATCTGTCTTAGAACAAATAGATATATTCATTTCTAGCAGTTGCAGGCATACTGTTGCATGTCTGCACAACACAAAACGCAACATTATCAATCAGGTGGTGAAGTAGGCGGACACTTTCCAGCAACCGATTTGGACGGCGATGTGCTTTCATGGCAACCAGTGAACTAAACCAACGACACGATCATAGTGCAATGCATAATGTATTACACTACCCAAATGCTAATATGGTACCCTGTCTGAAGTGTGTTTGCGAGTGACTGAAGAAGTTTTCATCTTTTCTGTTGATCTCAAACACATGACTCACCATGATGTCATGAAACACCAAA
Source organism: Paragonimus westermani (assembly GCA_008508345.1). Taxonomy (NCBI): domain Eukaryota; kingdom Metazoa; phylum Platyhelminthes; class Trematoda; order Plagiorchiida; family Troglotrematidae; genus Paragonimus; species Paragonimus westermani. Next base: position 3,213 of record QNGE01007665.1, on the reverse strand, counting down.
ATGAATGCGATCAACTGCACAACTATTATTGCAGTCTCACAGTCGTGTCTCTGTTATTCGTGTTTGTTCGTGTATGACCATTCGCGCGTGGGGTATAAGCATCAAATTTTCGGCCACTGTGTTTCCTATGCAACAGGTGTTCTCTTTCTGATGGTTGGGAACAGTGGTGGTGTTGTTTGTAGCTCGGGTTGATGGTTTTGATATTGATATGTTCGCCGAGCTTGGCACTTGGGTTGCAAACGTTGCAACCTGAATGCCAAGCTCGGCGAACATATCAATACCAAAACAGGTGTTCTCTGCTCACGTTTCAGAAAATGCTCAGAGCAGCATTTGAGAATGTACAGTCTGCTCCCATATATGGTGGTTGTGATCATCAATACAAATAATATGATCAAGTGGTTCACTGACGAATATTTGCGTCAACTATCCTGACGCCTTATCTATGGGATTGGCGTCGTTGGTTGATAAGCATTTCAACATAACATAAAACTGGCGTGTAGTTAAGGAATATAACCGAACTGGGTGAATCAATGTATATGAAGAGTTCAACACGGCTTCTGGTATCTCGTTAGTAACACTCATCCACCGTCATGGCGAATAACAATTTCGACGAACGAGTGCATTGGTGTGCAATTGCTATAACGGCTCAATGAGTGAACAGATTTGTAAGACTTCATTCGGGATGATCGTTGGGCCCGTGTTCATCAAATATTGACAGATGCTGCTGGAAATGTACTAGTTTGAACCGTTTAGAAAGTACTTGGAGGCATGTTTCAGGTTAGTTACTGGTAGCCGCCTTGTGGTGTTGGCCATACAACTGGCCTGACGACAACTGTTGAGGGACTGATCACAAATGAGAGAATTTCGGGTTAGCATTACCATCGGGTAGGCGTTGAAACGTTAGGTAACGCATGTTGCATATTCTGCACACTCGGCTGCACTGAACATTTCACTGGTGATAACACTCACGTTAACTTCACTGTTTGAGGACAGCGTGGAATGCATAGGTCATTTGGCTGCAGTGTTGTAACGCAGGATAGTCCAGCGTTTTCCACTAATAAATCCAACTTTGATGAAAGTATATCGCACGGTATTCCAGTGTGTCTGCGGTCTAATTGGACGGAAACAACGCATGCGGTGGGATGATATCGCAAGAACTTGGAACCCTGCTCTCGAATTCATGGGGAGACCGTAATTTGTTGTTGGTTCGGAGTTTGCACGACTGTGACGTGCATTTCCTTTGCAACGAGACTGCTTCTGATGAAAGAATATCAAAAGTCAATATTACATTATCGTAAATAATCGAGCTGACGACANAAATGGATCATCCTCAAATTATAAAGAGTTGAAAAATCTGAAATGTGTGACAATCCGAGTCGGCGAAAGAAACGATAAGTTGATCGTAGATATTGTGTTTCCAGTTAGCTCTCGGTGATTCCAAAGCGATGTTGTTACACCGTATATAATCTGGACAAGAAAAATCTTCCTAATGTCTCGGGTGTAGCAAACTCGGTGGATGAAATACGGTCACTTCATTAGTGCTCAATGAGATGAGGCGTTATGCAGCACAATGGCAAGGATTACCCAGACATCCTTGCTACGTCATACTTGCGATAGATAGCTGACCTCTGAAGGCAGAATTTTGGGATAGATGGAACCCAAATTAATGCATGATACTCATCATTTCGTGATTCAGCGTGAGGAACGGACGAGACAATCAGTCAATTTGTGGGCGTTCAACTAGGGCGATGTGAGTGGGGAGGGTGTGTTTGTGGAATAATTGTGGTTTGTAGAAACGCGTTGGATTTGTTTAATTTGGTTCAATGCGCTTGTTGTTATGTGCTTAGTGTGATGTCATAATTTGAATTTATGCAATATAACCCAGCGTGCTGTTGACGCCATTTTGGTTTTCGTTTGTGTAAGTTGTGTGCATGTCTTACTGGGCCTTTGGCTCACGCTTGTTTCTGTTATCTCCTGTTACAGGACTATCGTTGGAACCCCGTACTTCTGAGGAACGCTGTCCCCCGATGTCTCCACGTTGCACAAAGTGGGTTTACAAGTGTATCGGGTGAACGAAGCCAGAACGTCCGGCTTGCCTCTTACAGTAAGCAGGCTATCATGCTCCCATAAACTAAAGCTTGATTTTCGCGTTTAAACTAAATTCGCAATTTGCTTCTATTCTGCCGATCGTCACGTGCGGCAAGCACTCATAAAGAATTCTTCTACAGTGATCGCGGGCGCAGCATATCTGTTTCCTGATTCATTTTTGAAACCATCACCCGACAACTCCTAACATTCCTCCGTCAAGTATTGGCGACCACATTGTCAGCTATTGGATTTTGAAAGTACGTTTCGCTTGACAATTTGAGGATCCCGACAATTCATGTTTTGGAGGTAAGGCTGCATTTTTGCCGGAATTTCTTCCAACAATACTGGGCGAATATTCCCAACTTGCCAGGAGCGATTCAACGGAACGTACTATAAAGTGAAGAGGATTTTGTTGATGTATATAGGAAGATCATGCCGCAGGGTTTGTGCTCATAGGGCAGCTTTGAGATCATTCGATGTGTATGAAGAAGCAAAATAGGGGCCAGACGATATTCGCTAGGTTTCACGATGACAACTTGTACTAACTGGACTGCAACATAGATCAAATCATGAAACTTATGTCCCTGCTAGCACACATTAGGGATTATATAGGGATATGTTACGGCACTTTCGGGATGAAATACGCGCGGCATTTGATTGGTGTTAGGTTTAGGGATGAATTACGTCGATCTTGGTATAAAATACGGTTGCTTTCTTGTGACCAATGAGGGATCAACGAGAATGAACCTCAATAAAATGTTGCGTGCTTAATGTCGTTATCATCACTGCTCTCCATAAATGTATTCATATGAGAACCGAGGAGAAAAACTTTCAAATATACGAAATCACTCATTATACGTATACTCGTTTTTCGCTTAGCTACGCTTCAACGCACGTGAAACACACGAGTTCGACTTGTGCGACATAGGAATTCGTCGTGTTGCAGGTAAAATGGGTTGGCATACGGCTAACTGCTTCATTCGCTAGACGCGTCCTGATCACCGGTCACGCTATCGTTCCTTCTTGTGCATTCAGAATCCTGTTGCGTCATTCTCAACTTAAACTCTTACCGTTTGATGAGGCAGTTGCAATTAATCGACTCTTTGTGTTCAGAAACAACTGCTC
>QNGE01007664.1:0-21528 GCA_008508345.1 Paragonimus westermani | reverse complement strand
AGCTGAAAACGCTCAAAACACACCTTGTTGATCTGAAGTGTTGTCTTCAAGTAATGACACACGCCAGGCCACCGTCGACCGCCTATTATTTCACATCTTCCNCATCTTCCGACATTGTAGCAACAAAAGTAGTTAGTGTCCGGCATTTGTGTACGTCTGCCTGATTATAGACATCATTGTCTCTGTAATTCTTTCACATTACACAACTTCCATCGAATGATTGCTGGACAATATTTCTGTACTTTGCTATCCAGGTGGACGGCGGTTCACTCAGCACATGGAGTGCATGTACGGGTTCTCGGTCGGTTGGTTACCCCAATTGTTCTGGTGTGTGATCACACCGGTTTTCACACTGGTGAGTGTAAACCAGAACGACAACATACTCCACCACAGGAGTCACTTTGTTCTGTCCGTTTTGTGACGGTAATCCTCCCCGTAATCATGGATACAGATACATGTTTCATGGTATTTCTCATTCGCGAATCAACCACGAGTTACAAACGTCAAAGCAAATTACACAAGCACAGTGTGCCTTGTAAACTCTCACAATTGCGAAGCATTTAACCGTTAGTTGAAGAGTAGTTGGTCCGAAATTACCTCAATTTCTGACTACCTGCAGTCAGCATTTATGGAAGGCTGGTAGATCGAGTCCACCACTCGGTTGAAACATTTCCGTCATCAGTAGCACACACTATTAAGTTCGTGGACAAGTAACACGGCTCACTTATTTTGACGGCAAATTTTAGGCAACCTAGTCGTGTGAACTGAACGTCACCTCAGCGGAACTGACCGGTATCTATTCATTTCCATTCTTTCCTGCATAACGTCTTTGAATTTGTTCACATGACTCTGTGGTTCGGAGCGCCGTCTATCATAGCGGTGACTACCAGGATTCCACTCGGACAAATTTGCCTGAAAAAAAGCAAGAATGGAACAAATCGATGTTGTAGTGTTTTCCAACCCAGCAAACCAGCAGGCCTACAATTTCGATCCTTACATACTTCGTTTTATGCGGTTCACCTTAATTTCAAATTTTGTTACCTCAAGTTTAGATCTTACATCCCAGGTTTGTTTATAACGCCCCAATTTAATCTTTGCACAAAAGTTGCACCTCGAACTAATGATTTTGCGGATTTCCGACGAAGTTATTAAATGATACGACCAGATGGGGTTTGAAGCACTCTGACGAGATTCCTAACTTGTATGGGTGAAAAGCTCATCAAAATCCCTAACGAAGAAATTGACACCTAACACACCTGTCAGTTAAAGGGTGGGAACGGTAACCTCGGCAATATGCAGCCGTCTACGAGTAACTCCTGTTTACCGTTGTCAGAATACTGGGGTTGTTTCACGCATTCAACAGGCGCCTGCCCTGTTATAATGAATTTGACTGCTGAATGGCCAGGTGGAAACATCTCAGGATGGTTTAACATTCTAGTGCATGAATTCGGGCGTATCAAACAGTGTGCATCACTTCCCCTTCGGTTGTTATTTCGAGGTGGCCTCGACTCTTGGCCGGGTCAGCACAACTTTCAATCATTCTTCTTTCAGTTCAAGGCTCTTGGAAATATCAACCTCAGATCGTTGATATTCGACACGTGACATTATGTACATATATAACATTTAAACAAAACGACCAACTACCAAAGTTAAAGCTTTTCAAGAGTGGGTTATACTTTGTTGATCTCCGCATCATTAATTGTTTGGGCGACCCGAAAACTTTACGCATCCTGTGTTTCACCCAGTACATTTATGGTAAACTGCTTGTATGCATGTAAAACTTGGGTTCGTCGTTTTCCAATCTAGGTTCGACGGCTCGGTCGGCACCCACGTTGCCAGTGTTTCCGGTCTGGTCATACTGCAATGTTCCCCACAATTGTTAAGTTCCCCGCGGTCACTAAGGAGACCACTGTGAACCCGATTAACAACCACTTTTAGCTTTCGCGTCTGCCAAACGGAACAGCGTAATATTTAAAAACTTTGATTTCACAGCACTTCGTTATGAGTCATAGTGACAGTTAAAAATGCACACTGAATCGCAATGTTCTCACCCTGTCGTCCATTTGTTGAACTCATTATCCTATGACTGGTACCGGGAGAATGTCGTACCTGCAATACTTCAGCAGTGGTAAGCATTAGACACTTGTTAATAAATCTTCCGGACTTGAATTGAAGAACAGCGACAAAATGGAAGAAGTATGACTTCAAATTGTGAGCGGTAGGCATGTTACGAACCGAACATACCGTAAAAAATCGAGGATACACGTACAACCCTGAGTGCAACACCACCATATCAAGCTAGCGGAATAAGTCAGGTCTGACGATTTAACTTGAAAATTAACCAAATCCCCGACTACTCATCAGTAACATAAATAATATAATCAATTACAAGAGGAAACCTCAATTCGTTTGTGTTCGTGGGGTAAAACAATGTTTGGCCGCAATAGGCTTTCAAGGGTCCAAAGTTCACGTCAAGTTACGCACAAACGACGGACAGACAATGACGAACCGACCGAATGCGGTCAGATCTGTCTGATCTGTGTTTAAATACCCGGGCTTCGGCAAACAGTTTTCACAGAGGGTAGGGAGGGTGGGACTGAGATAACAAAGGTGTGGGGCAGTTGACTGGGATTCAATGACTGAGGGAGGCGGGCTGGAGGAATTAGTACTTTTATAAGTGTGTTGTGGGAATAACGAAGACAAGCATGTACTTGGACGTGGTCACATGGAAGGACGCGGCAGGGTCAGTCGAGGGGAATTTTGACCTCCAAAATGTCCTACAACTATGAACCCGATTAACAACCACTTTTAGCTTTCGCGTCTGCCAAACGGAACAGCGTAATATTTAAAAACTTTGATTTCACAGCACTTCGTTATGAGTCATAGTGACAGTTAAAAATGCACACTGAATCGCAATGTTCTCACCCTGTCGTCCATTTGTTGAACTCATTATCCCACGACTGGTACCGGGAGAATGTTGTCAGAAGATGCATGAAGTACCCGTAATACTTCATTAGTGGTAAGCATTAGACATTTTTTAGTAAATCTTCGGGACTTAAATTGAAGAATAGAGACAAAATGAATCAAGTATGACTTCAAATTGTGAGCAGTAGGCATGTTACGAGTTGAAAATACCCTATAAAGATCGAGGATACACATACAGCCCTGAGTTCAACACGCTGCCATATCAGACAGCGCTTTTAACCGGCGACTTAATCCGTCTTGAGAACCCCAAACGGGCAGATGACACCTGTTCACTTTACTCAGTGGAGTAGTGACGATCCTCATTTATCGTGATCAGTTAGTTACTTGACCACCCTGCGGCTTTATCTTTGTAAATAACAACCAGTGAATTTATGTTCTCGGTTGGATTGCGGAGTACGTAGTCTAACCATCAGATACCGTCCCTATGTTGTTGCACTTGGCTTCAGTTGCGCAGGTAGTTTGACGTGATAGGCTTGTTTGCACTCGTCTAACCTTCCTGCCCAAACTATCTTACATTTGTAAATAAATAGATTTTTGTGAGAAGATAAAACGAAACCAGCACGAATGAAAGCAAGATCTCAATCTATGCGAATAGGCCAGTATGCGCGACAGTCCTTACCGCCACAGGTGTCTGTGTTGTTCGGTTGTTCCCTGTGATTGACTATGCTAAACTGCTGAGTCTCCGTTCGACATAACGCGTCTCAGGGTGGCAACGTTTGGTAGCTGAGATATAGAGGGCGAAAGATTCAAACGTTTCAACAGCCGTTTTACCGTTCGAGTTGCGCTGTGCTGGAAAAACAAACATACCACACAACGTCATCCTTTCTGAGACAAAACGGCCAGGTCGAAGACTAAACTCAGCCGTAGGTACACCGACGTCTAGCTGTTTGGTTCGATGCGAAAGATTGACAGGATCGTCGGGAGAGCATGTGAACTAATGCCCTTTCGGAACTTCACGATCCTCCCGAATAAAACCGGCAGACTTTATTCGACTAACACGGTCTGATAGCTCACAGACGAATGTACACTGAACTTCGGTCGACAGGATACTGTTCTACTTCACAGTATTATATCATTCACTATCCATTTGATCAGGAAATTCAGTCTTGCTAACAGAAATGACCCTATGAGAAGAGTACCGAAAGTGCCAATCATCCAAGTATTATCTGTAGCAAATGGCGGCACTGGAATCACACGTTTTGTTTCAATGTCGCTGCAAATATCTGACTGCAGACTTCAGAAAGTACACTCCAAATGCCGTTTGTCGGTGAATGCGAACTTACTCGTAGATCTGCCTCACTTGGCAGTGAAAGGTTTACTTATCATGAGGGCACAATGAACTAGATATTGAGGTCCGATTATGATTACCATTGTTCGCAGTCACAAGTAATCGTCGAGCGATCGAATTGCTCCAGGTTTTAGGTACTTNAGAACCCGAAGCTACTGGCCTTTAGCGAAGCCATGCTGATTAGAGCTCACCAGCCGGCGCTGTGTGCACAAAAGTGGGTGAAGCAACCTATAGGGTTGCCGTGGTGGTGACGACAATACGTGGTGTGATTGTATGCGTGTCCATACCCTGTCTCTCTATAATTGTCTGTCATATATAACTTGCATGTTTTACGTTTGCGACTGATGAGAGTAAACGAAATGTTAACACATCGCAACATATGTCTTCTATCTGCGCAGATGAAGTAATTGAAGGGAACTCAGTGTTTCAAGTGAAAATAAACTCAGGCGGATCGGAAAATAATATCCGCACACACATATGCTGTAACATGAACACCCCAAGGAGCGCAGTTGCTTTTCATTTAACTGTCGGCCATTGGCAAGTCTGGTGTGAATGCATCTGACGAGAACGAATTCATAGTCAGTGTAACTCTCGCAATGAATGTAGAGCGCAATCCTAACCACCACATCAAGCTAGCGGAATAAGTCAGGTCTGACGATTACCATATGAACAACTGTATGGACGTTACCAGTCGTACAGACTGATGTCCTCTCGCTCATTGGTTGGCTGAGTAATGATAAAAGACAGATGAAGCCCTTTGTTCTGATCACGAAAGTCCTACTAATTCACGTTATCAGGACAGACTATTTTCTGTACTAAAGTACCATTAAAATGGGTTCTGTAGGTATTGTTCTCATTAGTATTGGGTAAGTGTTTCGAGACAACCAGGCATCCTCTTTGAAATCTTCATGTGCTGAATAAAATCACCGTTTTCCATGGCGCTGTACGACGATATTCCTGATTCCTATTTCACTTGGACGAGTTGTTCGTTTTTCCTGTAACACTCTCATTTGCCGCAGATCCTTTTCGTATTCAGTGTGATTGTGTACGAGGAGCTGTCATACCGGAGAGCCGGACAATTGATAGCTTACCAGTTTCCGAACTGGTCTGTCAAACTGGGCTGGATGATGGCTGGTTCAAGTGTGCTCCTCGTCCCAATCACAATGTTCATTCAAATTCTCACCACTCCGGGCAATTTGGTGCAGGTTTGTTGTCTTTCTCTGCCTTTGAATTCTCCGAACGCGACCGTCCAGATCGTATTTACCACGTTTGTCTTCTCTTTGTTGGAAACAAGAAAGTATCTTTCACTGCTAGGACTGTCGTTTTTGAAAGACTAATATTTAAACATCAAAAATAAGGTTTGTAATTGGTATGACCGACGTAGTTTCTGGTTCCTTATTAGACTAACTGTACTCAATGACAGCAATTATTCGTCGATTCCAAATGGATTCAAGAAGGTGATAAATGTTTCCAGTACCTAATTGAGTAGTTTGAAAAACGTGAATCAGCGAATGCATTTGAGTTTATTATGAGTGACAACATTGGCTGGATCCAATCCCTTTGTGTTTCGTTGGTCCTTACGTAACCACAAGATCGATATTTTCCAATGTAACTCGATAAGAGTGGATGTCTTCAAATTAGGCTTAAAGCAAATTGGCCACAATATCTAAGTCACTCACAGAGTCAATTAAAGCAGCTGGAATGACGGCAAACAGTGTGTGGCGGAACAGCACACGATATGTAGTACGGTTTAAAACGATACACTACAGTCGGTATTGGAAGGTGATAGACAAAGTCTATCAATGAAGAAGAAGTTCAATATATAGGCGGACAAACTTGGATTCTGCAGTCACATGGATTATTCCACCCCCATCCTCTAAAAGACAAACACTAGACTCAAATTTTACCATGGTTAAATCTCGTCATGAGGTTAATATGCACGACTGTGGATTGAACTCTAGCTCTATCCCCATAAGACAACCTTGTGGACCACTGCGCTACTGACTTTAAGCTAAGCAGAATCGATCCATCGCAGTCGAAATTTCAGCTACATTCGTTACTGAGTAAAATTCTGATTGTCCGGTCATCTACACAGCATTTACAATAATTGTGGTGTTAAGTTCAATCACTGACCCCACGAGTATTTCCTGTCATCCAGTTGGGGTCACAGAAACTAACACACTTGTTGAGTGATGTTGTTACTACTGACACGTCGTCCTGAAGTTGGACGATATAAGCCGAACACAGTCACGTTGACTTTTCGGCGCGCGTCTTCTGAAAAAATGCCCAAGTCGCAAACCTCGCTCTTGCAAAAATCATCAGAAGGAACACGTGTGCGGGCAAAAGTTGTAGTTGATTGCTAGTGATATTTAGTACACACAATCGATTTTCTGCGTACCTTTCAACTAAGCACTCTGTTAGGGAGTTAATTTCAAGTTTTTCAAAATTAATGGAGAGAAAGGTGATAGCTTTGGTTAACAAATTTCCCTTTTCAATAAGGGCGTGACGTTGACAAGTCGATAAACATGAGTTAGTTTGCCTCCAAATCTCCATAATAAACATGTGCCAGTGTCTGGGCTAAAAATGGGGCACACGGTTCCAGAAATAAGGTGCAATGTCACTTAACCTTGCTGACATAAAAACTTCATTTGTGTAAACTTTAAAACTCAGTGCCAAAATGCTTTAAGCATAAATGTTTTGTGAATTAAGTGCGAGTAAATGATCCAGACGCAACAAGTTAGCTTCCTTGTAAATGTTCAGTTCCAACTTCTGTGCCCACCGTTCACCTGTTCAAACTATCCAGATACTCATTGCTTTCCGACTATGAGAAAAATTCTGATTGTTCTTCAGGCGTATGCCTGACCTGTGGACTTTCAATCCGTGTAAATAGGTTCGCTTGTTGGTTTACAGGTTGTCACCGATTCCAAACATTTACCCTTGTACCATTCTATTCGTCACGCTTGGAGTAATATGTAGAATGATAAGTTAACAAAGAGTTTCAAAGTAGAATTCCACATAAGTGAAGCTGCATTGATTTACCAATTAAGGTGGGCGAGGTGAAATGCTTTCTTGAGAAATCCTCCATTTTCTTTGGAATTATTGTTACTAATGATATTCATGTTCACTATACCTTGTATTCTCCCACAATAGCTCAGTTCACATAAAAAATAATTAATTCTGGTGCAAAAGTGGTTCAAACTGGATTTGGTGACCGCAACTGTTAACTGTCACACACTTGTGTTGGCGATTTTCCTTCAAACTGTTTTTCCTATCTAGGTTCATACCTATCCCGTTTTTCCTTCAGCGCTTTCGATATCTATTGCAACCCAGAATGTCGGAAAACCTTAAACAAAAACTTGCTCTCCACAAAGTTAAAGGTTAGTTGAAATCAATTTGGGACTCCTGAATCTCTCATGCATGCACTTTTATCGCGCAAATGCACGCTGCAGCCCTAACGAATTCATCTCTTTCACCCGGTGATTATCCGACTCGAGTCAGAGTGGAATGTTGTTGAAACGACGCACAGCTTATTGAGTTTTGGACAAACTGAAAATTGTAGCTACCGAGTGCATGAGTTCAGGGGTAGCACAAGGCAAAGATCGAATGAGAAACAGCTGGTCGAATGTGTGCTCTACGACACTAGCGTACACACCGATATTCCGTCGCTAAAATCACATCCACACGTAACTTAGTGGTGACTGCTTTAGGAGTGATGACTTTCGAGCGTCGCGTGCATCATGTTTCCGTCTAGCTCAAATCACGTAATGTGACTGGAAATGTAAGAATGTAAATCCACTGGTGTTAGTGTTACATCAGTTAGTCACACCAACTGTAAATGAGAGATAGTAACATGTTGAAAGAACACAAGGAGTTTTCATTGGCTTGGATTCCGCATCACTTCTGATAGTGTGTCTGAATACAGGCAATCACCCTTCTCTAGATAGCTGGTACCCAACTTCAATATATCCACCATACCTCGAGTCAAATTTGGGCATATGCACTTATTATTCCAGGCGCTACTCAGTTATGGTTAGTCTATCTTTTCTGTCACCAACGATGTCCCACAGCAGGCTAACATGAACGTATATGAAGTGTTCTTAGTGTGGTTGCGACTGAGCCTGTCCACCATTTGGCATTAATATCGGGGCTACATAGACCCGGCCGTAGGCAAGGCAAGCCAGTGTCCGTTCACAGTATATATGATACATAAATGCTATGTGAATAAATGACAAATTATGATGTTGTTTGTGGTTATTTTGGTTCTAAGTGTGCCCAAACTGACGATTAGCCTCTCAGTTTATCAATCCCATTTTAGTTTTAGGGACATTTCCTTGCGAATCGAAATCCACCATGTTATTTTCACAGTGGTTCATTTTGAACGGTACTAATTATGCCTGCTTAGTCATTACTTACGTTTTACACGTAAAAGTCAATGTGTTACACAGTCGACTTAACACGTAGGACAGTGTGACCGAGTGGGTAAATGCACACTGATCAAACATTTAGTCAAGAGAGCCAAGTAATTACTGAGTACTTAATCGAAAGCGTTACCCACTTCAGAGCTCACATCTCAGAGTTCCAAAGGCCAACCGCATTCAATATATGTCTGAAAAATAGAAAACATTTTTAAATCGAGGACTGCATGATCTCTTTACATCATCATACAGTGTACTTGAAATATTCGCAATCACTATCTGGTTCAGTAGGTCACTGCTGAAATGACTAAGGTCTTGTTCAAAAGGCAGATCTTTGCAAGTGGAAGCCGGTAGTGGATAATGTGGACACAGCGTCAATAACTCATCTGGTATTGGTTCTTTTATCATCCCCAGACTGATTGAACTCATCACCGATACAATTTTTGTTTGGTGTCTGCACTTATCGTGCGTTTTCCTTTCTTGTCCTATTTGTGAGGTGTATCCATTGAAATCGCCCGCTTCTACCAGTACACGATACGGTATTACATTTGAACCAAAGTTTGCTTACGCCATTTTGCCAACCGTATGGTGAGTTGATTTGGAACGCCAAATCTGACTGACCGTTTAGTTCGTGACTCTGGCTCTGGTTCGTCAAATTTATAAGCATGCCAGAATTGATTGTGACTACAAAGTTTCTTGTAGTAATTTTGACACTTCTGGTTACGTTTGGCCCGTTATGATCGTTTTCGGATAATTCTCGCTAATTTTCCGAAATTGGCTATCCAGTAAATTCACATAATCTGATACGCATACACGTCGCTAGCTTAGCGTGATCGGATGGTTGGTTTCTTTGTGTGCGTCAAGCGCAACGGCCTGATGCAGTCGTTCAGGGTTTGAACAGGTCCAAACGCGTTTTTCGATTGGACAAACTCATGATATCTTTGTACAATTTGTGCCCGATAAATACTCAGTGGTTAAGATGAAAGGCGATTGCCAGAAACGGCATACGTAAACGCGAAAACGAAGTCCNTTTATAAGTATGCTAGAATTGATTGTGACTACAAAGTTTCTTGTAGTAATTTTGACACTTCTGGTTACATTTGGCCCGTTATGATCGTTTTCGGATAATTCTCGCTAATTTTCCAAAATTGGCTATCCAGTAAATTCACAGAATCTGATACGCATACGCGTCGCTAGCTTAGCATGATCGGATGGTTGGTTTCTTTGTATGCGTTAAGCGCAACGCCGTGAGTTTCTAGTGATAGTTCGTTTCCTGCTGGATCCTTGAGTACCAATCCTTCTTTTCCGTACAATTTTACCTCATACAAATGGGTGCAACTCGTGGTTGCGTCATTCAGTTCGCCTACAGTATGAAGTTAACATCCAGTCACTCAGAACAAAGCTGCTCAGAACAAAGCTGCATACCATATGAGGGTAACACAACATCGAAAACAATGAGTTTACACCGTCGTGATTCAGTAGCTTTCTTATTTCTCTTCTCGATCAGTCAAACAACAGTTACCTTCTTCGTTTTGATTCCAATTTGTTACCTTCCTTCTCGGAACCCTCGAATGGGTGTCAGGTTGTCCAAGAAGGCCGATTTCAGAAACTCAGTGTAGACATAACCAGGGACTTCCTAGTACCCTGTTGCATTTGCTGAACTCAGAAGTTGGGCCTGGTACGATAATTAACAAGTTGGCTTTTTGGGTACGCGGTCCAATCAACCGCGACTTTGTATTTTCAAGAAGGGGTAGCTAAGTGAGTTAGTGTATGGCTCTCAAAACCAAACGCCAGTATGTTAACCGCTAGTGCCTTCTCGATTGTGTCAGCAGGCGCATATGAAGGGACGCAGGAATATTGTTTGTATTGCATTATTGAACTAAGTATACCAATGTCCGGTAGTATTTATAGATACAACGTCCAGACTCACAGGATGCTCGAACTAATTTTCTATGTCAGAGATCAACCAAAAATTGTAACGCAGACAGACAGAAAAGTCTGCACGGTTGACTACAAACGTCCGGAAGGACTTGAAAGCAAGTCAATAGTATTTACACCCTGACGAGTCTTACAAGATCGGCTTCTCAAATCAATAAGTTAAGCAGTTCGGTAGATTTGTTACTCTTGAAAATAAAGTCGGATTTCCACAAAGGTTGAGCCACCAGCAAGAGTAGCATAGCTGGCGGAATCCGTTACGGTTAACCATCACCACAAATGACTTTTGCCGCACCACTTATGGTTCCATTCACACACGAGGTGGTCAGGAGGCCTGCGAATGACGCTTTCGTATCCAGCCGGTCTATGCATGGACATCTTGCCACGACAAGCGCCCGCCACCTAATCGACGAAGTAAAGTCAGGAGTTCATAAATTTCACAGTTGGGCTGGGTTACCATCTCATTCTCCATCTTGTGTGGAATCTGATGAGCCAACAAGGATTTTCAAAGCGCTTCATACTTGAATCCATCAGTTTTACAATCAAACATTGAAAGTATGTAGGTGACAAATAGTAACTGAAGTTAAACATGAAAATTCTGAACTTCCAACACAGAAAATCCAACAATTTTGAACAAAGTAATTTCGACATTGATACGAATCCACCTAGAGCCCGGTATTTTTGCAACCGAATGTTTCCTAAACTAACCACTGTGTATGCACTTAAAACTCCACAGTTATCGCTCCCCGTATGATTTCTTTTAAAGAAATTTAGCCGAATCCCGAGCAAAATTTGTCCTGTTGATGATTGGTTAAGACTTCCTTAATTTTCATTGGTCGGTATTCTCACACACATTTTGCACTAATGCTATTTCAGTACGAAGTTTGCGATAAAAGGTTTGTTTACACAGTAATGCAATTTTGAATGCCATTAAAAGTTTCTGTTATAGATGTAAGTAGATTTGTGCACAAACCAATTTTTACCAGCTCTACTGCTGGATTTGGACAAAATGTAACTCATGTTGATGCAATGTCATTTTCTGTCTATTGTGAATTCCTTTAGGCTGAGTATAGGGTGACGGATGCCATTAATTTCTTGTCAAAAAGACAGCGTCAAGAACCAAATTTCAACAGTCACTCATCTTTTTTTCTGCAGATGATTAGCATTTTTCACTTTGATTTCAAAACAGCATAATTGTCACAATGCGTCTATGTACTTTTTCGAATGACCACTTACTCATTCACTCATTCAACCATCCATCCATCTATCTATCTCTCCTGTCTGTGGCTCACATCAAATTCAACATATTCTTTATTTAGATGATACTCCAAAGACGGTGCGAAATTCCTTCACAGAGCCACCTCCTTTCGATGACCGACGGAGCTCAGTGAGATCACAGTTGACTTCCAAAGAAACAGAGGATACTCAACTCTTTGTAATGGCAAATAGAACCAGACTTTGATGGTTTCTTAGAAAAATGCCCGATTGAGCCCTTTTTGAATCCCTAGTCATGCTGTGTCATTAGAACCTCTCAATTCTGCACGGCAGCGCACACCTCCATACTAGATTTTACTTACCGATTTATTCTAATCATCTAGAATGCTCCTCTTTCAGCAATAGAAACAACGCAGTCGAACTTTACCTACTGCATTGTCTAGTTACTTTTTCCACTGAAAGATTTACACAACAGTACAATTTTTCCTTCATTGTATTATACCGTGGTACTTTCACGTGTGCACGTTTTGTTCCACAATTCCTCATCCGTTTTATCATTCGTGTGGCTGACGTTTGCATGCATTCATAGATCATCAGGTTTTTTCTGACTACCAGTTTCATTTTTTTGTCCTATCGTGAGATTCGCATGTCACTTTTGAGTGGCTTTTGCCAAGTAAACACGTCAATCATACGTACTGTTCCAAGGGGTTCTGACCGAAAGCTAATCACAGCCACTTGTGGAGGAAAATTCGATATCGTCATCAGTCGTCAAAATTAGTCTGAAAATATTGATCCACAGTGGCAGGTTACAAATAATAATGAAACCAAATTGTTACGAATGTAGCGATTTTGAAGTGGTTGTGTATCAGCCGGTGAAGGAAATCTGGAGAAGTAATATAAAAAATTATCATCGTTCGTTACTGTAAGTTTCGTTTTAGTTTTCCCCACTCCGCTGTAACACAGGATTCAAGCATAGGAAATTCAAAGTGTTGTTGTTTCCTTCAGGCAATGGATGCAGGAACCTCGTCTGGCTCGGCTGAGAACGGATCATTCATAATGGTGATCGTGGTGCTCGTTTCCCCTTTTGCTGCGTGAAAAATGGGGGAACATACACAATAACCGTAGTGTTAAAATCTTTTCCACCTTGACAGTCAGCGTTGTTGTGTTTCTTAAGCATAATTGATAAAAGTGTGGCAAGTGGAACTTTTGAGTATATTGTGTTGAATACAACTCAAACTTAGGCAGCACGACCATTAGAGTGTTCATAGTCCAATGTTTAACCGGCACGATCGCTGATCCATTGGGCTGAAGTATGAACCCAACAGATTAATTACGCGTAATACACTTGTAAACTAGTCAGATTAAAGTAATCGGAAGCCGGGTGAAGGTCGACATACCCGACGTCCAACAAGTAACGAATAGTTCCTCTTGTGTGACTCATGCCCCAATGTGGCGCACTCGATGCATGTACGCATAGTTCATTTTACTTCAGGTTAGGTAGCATACGCATGACTTTCCGAGATGTGTGATACACCTACTTAGTATATCAAATTTGTCCTAGTGAGTTAGTTGGTTTTCTGAGTGAGTGGGTGTGATGAAGTGATATCGACCGTCCTAGTGGACCTGACAAATATTGTAAGCTTATAGGCTGTTGGCTTAACGGATTTTCACGGTATAGGCACAAATGGAATAATGTGGAAGACTTGGCTAAGCATGCATCACCAGTATATGTTTGAATTGTTCTTACTCTGATGGTCAAACAGAGCGTGAGTTGCAATATATCTATAGCTGTTAACAGTGAGAACAGAAGGAAATAGAAACGGGAACAAGTGAAAAGTAGGCCTTGTTTCATTTGACTTCGATCGGCAACACTGGAATTATTATCCGGTTTCAAATTAACCGTAGGAAGATCGGAAAGGTTAAACAACCGTTTACTGTCAGATGTGGAATGTGAGTNTAAGCATGCATCACCAGTATATGTTTGAATTGTTCTTACTCTGATGGTCAAACAGAGCGTGAGTTGCAATATATCTATAGCTGTTAACAGTGAGAACAGAAGGAAATAGAAACGGGAACAAGTGAAAAGTAGGCCTTGTTTCATTTGACTTCGATCGGCAACACTGGAATTATTATCCGGTTTCAAATTAACCGTAGGAAGATCGGAAAGGTTAAACAACCGTTTACTGTCAGATGTGGAATGTGAGTTCTCATTTGTCTAACGAACAGTCGCAAAGTATTTTCAAACTTTGTGGAAACCAACTGTGTGTGGCAAAACCAAATGAACAAGCCCAAAATGTCAACCAACAATATACTACTCTTTTGATATTACTCTCACTGAGCAAAAGTGGTCGTGCAATTTTGACAGAAGAACGAAGTATTTGCAATCACTCGATTTCAGATTACCGTGATTAACTGAAGCTATGTTTGTGTACGTGTGCAAACAATTTGGACAATATAAACCCATTTTTTTGCCCCATTTTTCATTAAATTAGCTGAAGATTCGTGTTCATGGTGTGACTCTCATACTAGCTTGTCAGCATCAAGCTATTGTCAAGACTGCTGTGGCCTTGACGTAGCCATTCGGAACAAAGGTAGCATTTCGGTTGCCGAAATGTCCGGATGCGAGGTTCGTAGATTTCACAGTTCAGGATCTTGGGTAATCTAAACACGAGACTGAACCAGACGGACGATATAGTACACCGCCCCCTAAATCAATAAATGAGCCTAATCCTGAAGGCTGGAATGAATCATGAACGAGGTTCAAGTCGCGATCAAAAGAGTCATCCGCTATTTAACGAGATCGCCGTTCCTTAAACGATTGACAGTATTTTCCCGTGAACACTGCGTCTTGTCATCTTTCAGGGGAATTTGTATGAGTACCGATCAGCATCAAAGACGGTCTTATCGTCATTTGTAATTAGTGGTCCACCATTAACTCTCTGTTGTGCATACGGCCTCAGGTCACAGAAAATCTTAAACTAGTCTATGGATGCTCCATAAATTTGACATTCTGGAATTCTTGTTAGTCAGCTAGGTGTATTTCCAGCCGCTCTTAAAAATGATTCATTACACTTAATCTTTCATCGTCGGATGAGGTAAAATCTCATATTTTATTACCCCTTCCTTGATTTCCGCCAGGTGTGACTGAGGGCAACCGTAGGTCAAATGGAGTTGAAGGTGAATGTTACCTTCACCCGTCCAGTCAGGACAAATCGGTCCTTGATCAGAGTGTTGCTTGCGCTACACATTATCTCGCGTACTTTGCTCCACAATCGCTGTCAGGGGCCTAGATTGCTAACAGACCACCAAGTCAGACTGTGCATTTGGCTCTTCAACAGAATTGTGGTCACTCGATCAGTGTCTGTTAAGTTGGTTGGCACAATTAGGACGCTATCACTGACTGTGACCGGTGTCCTTGATAGTAATGTTTGTGACCTTTTGTTCATCTTCCCAGTACGAATGCTTGCAACATGAATGATTTATTCGTCTAGTGCCTTCAGTTAAACTTTTGAAACCTGCCAACAGTAAGAACTCTTTGGTGACTTGAAGCGAAATGCATCCTCAACCGACTGTATGAACAATGCGTAAGCCGGCCGCTCATAGACATGAATACATTCGGTCGGCCTCAGCAGAGAATTGCCTCACGTGATGTCCTGATGTCTAACTTCGTGCTGGAGGGTCAGCTAATTAAGGAGAACACATGACTTGGAAAACACGCGTTGACGGACTGAACATTAGGGATGACCGACTTACCTGGAGGAAGGGCAGTGAGCCAATAACAACTAGCTCACATGTCTCAACCTCGTGATCCAATATGCTGGGTCACATGAGGCAAATGATTCGGATTTTCAAAGCAGCTTATCCCTGTGATGTCGAATTAAGCTGAACCGAAATATTTCCGATAAGTCGAAGAGATGGGTTATGGATAAGATGTTCCTGTCTGAAATCGTTTTCTTCTGAGAGTTTAAACTACATCAAGAAGAAAACAGAGGTGCATACTACTCGTGGATTTCAGGTAGAATAACTGACCTATGAGGAAGCCCACATTCGGACTCTTTCACAGGAAACCGTGAGGCGATCAGCTGTAAATTTATCGTGACACAGTGGATGTTGAGACCAAAACAGATGACGAGAGGAAAAGCCTCATGTCAAACAACCACCCTTAGACGAAGCAGGGTCTCTGGTGGTTACTGGTGTTCACACTTTACAGACCATTCTTCAACACAGAACACTTGCGGAAGAAAAACAAATTTGGAGAATCAGTTAGCCGCCTCGAACACGATTTGATGAAAGCTGTGACTCTTCTCCCCAATTAGTTCCTTCTTCATGCCCCGTGACATTAGTTGGAATTAATTCAGAAACAACTCCGCTGAACAGCGTTGGCATTCACGCCACTGAGCCCGATTGACCACCGTCCCACATAACATCTCCGGCCACCGAATCTGATGAACAACATGATTTCTCCATGACTGGTCATAATCTGTGTGCCTTGCACCTTACGTTAATCAGTCGCAGCTTTGACAATCAGTGCTCGATGTGGTTGACGGCTGGTAGACATAATCTAAGTCTACATAAACTTGGAAATCGGGTGAAATTTAATTGACAGTCGCTCCCGAATGTTCACTTCCTGACCAGCTAATGTACGGAATTAATATACAAGCCAATTTGTCAAAGTCAACAATCTATGCCCACTTTTTGTTCACTAGTGTTAATCTTCGACACCATAGTTAGTTAGACATAGAAAAATCGGGCGGATTCTTCGGCGAGTTCCAAGTATGAGGAGGCAAACCCTGTTCATGTTTTCGGTAACGTCAACTGTTCAACAGAGGGCGTTTTGTTTTGCCGTGTTACTCGGAAGTGATGTGCACTTAAATGAGTGAGGTGTTTGTTACAGTGATTAACAAGGTGTGTAAAGCTCGGCTGTTATTTGCGTTGGATGTGGACCTAACCTGACTGATACGCACAGCTATACTATGGTCGATTCTCGGCTGTTCTCGGCTATTTTAACACAACAAATTAACAAGGTTGAGAGTCACCGAGTTATAGAAGCTAATTTGGTTCGCTAAACAGATGTAACTTCATGAGAACTAAAAGATGCTTTACTGATAAACCACATCCGATGTTTGTAGACCAGTTCAGACTTTCCAATATCACCGGTAAAAACTGGTGCAAAACAGCTTCCAAAATGTTCCACAAATTGTTTAATACACCGTGTTCTAAAGGCGTACAGAAATTGTAAAACATGACCACCAAGTTACCTGACTGCCTGAAACCTTCCGCGGTTGATTCGATTCGAATAAGTTGACTTTCCGTTAGCCGCGGTCGACAAAGAATTTTAATGCGCTGAAATCACCACAAACTTCACGTGTTAATACAGAATGCATATGGACCAAATATTCTTACGCAGCAAATCACGCTAAAACACTACTTATGTTCTGCCTTCCGACATTATATTTAAGAAAGTCTGCTTTCTAATAGGTCGACTAGGAATTTTTTGTAGCACATTATGTGGTAGAAAATGTTCCCTTCTGATTATATTCACTCAAGTTAGCAATTGACTGAATGGCACACCAGTATGTGCCTTAATGTTATAGGTTGTTCTGTTCGAAACAATAAATTGATTTTTAAACACGGTAAACCGGAACTCACACATGGGTATATGCTCACTGTAAAAGTGCTGTTCACAACACTGACAGTTAACGTTCTGATGACTAAAATCTCAAGAATTCAATTCTGGACAAGTCGCAAGCCTCGGAATTAAAAATCTTTCAAGGGAAACCTTCCTAGCTATCAAGTCTCAACATTATAAAGACGAAATACCTTACAGTTAAGAACAAGGATTCATGAGAACAAAACACCAAACTCAATCAAATCTACAGTTTTTCTGAAATGAAGCATTACATGCAATGACGTGAAGGTGAATCCGGCGAATGGTAGTAGGTCGCCAGTTGGTAACGCCGTTAATTTACGTGCAAAGTTAGAGAGGTAAACAAGACAGGACGCCAGCTCGTCGTTTATCCTACCCTTCAATGTTTGCCAAAGTTGCAATCGATTGGTGTAAGGTGCTTGGTGGACAGGTGATGACCTAGCATGGAGAAATGAGGTCGTTCATCAGGGATTGGCCACTACGGTTCGTATTCGTCCGCCGGACTGGGAAAATCACGACCCACGGATTCGGTGGAACGGTGGTCAATCAGGCTCAGTGGCGTGGATGTTGGCGCTG
The DNA here is from genome assembly GCA_008508345.1 of Paragonimus westermani. Lineage (NCBI taxonomy): Eukaryota > Metazoa > Platyhelminthes > Trematoda > Plagiorchiida > Troglotrematidae > Paragonimus > Paragonimus westermani. The sequence goes on along the minus strand of QNGE01007664.1, from coordinate 3,467 downwards.
TCTGGCAGAGTTGTTTGTGATTAAATTCCAACTTAGGACACAGGACAATGAAATTCGTAAAAATGGCGTCTTGTTGATAACGCCCTAATTTTACTTACAGCTAGGTCGTTCGGTGGCATGGTGTAGTCACTTTAATTGTGAATGTTTGAGTATAGACATAGATGTATGTGATAGTTCAATCTCCTCATATTACTCTTTCAAATGTGAGTCCTCTTTATTTCGTCACAATTGTATAAAAAGTAATCGACGCTCAGAACCGGTGACCGTTCGATCCTCTGCTTTGTCCAAGGGTGATAGTCTGACGCAAAGCATTGTTTGACGGAATGGTTTATGATTTAACTGGAGCTAATGACACGGAGCAGTGTAAGTCTGAAAGATGGCATCTTTTTGTTCACACCGCATTTTCACTTATAGCTAGGCTGGTTTGTTTTTAAATATCTGAGTATGCGTATAGATGAATATCGGTCGTGCGTCTGATATCACTCTCTGGTGTAACTTCTGGAGCGCTGGCAATCTTACGGTCGTATTCTTGTGTTACGCCAGTTCAGCTTAAACAAATAATGACGCAATCGATGAAACCTGGCACAAACTTTTGCTTTGCCGGGTGGTAGATTGTACAAGGACTAATTTCATGTGAAACGGGAATGATGGCATCATCCGTCCAAACCCCTGAAGTGTAACCTTGCCACACCAGTGTACCTTCCACATTCTGATTACTCGCTAACGTGTTTTGTGTACGTGGTGCAGCTGATGGTGTCTGGTGGGTTTCTATTGGTTCGACTGAACGAAAAGGAACATGTGTAGGGACCAGTGGTATACATTTAATTGGGACAATGACCGGTGTTCCTCGGGGAGCAAGATGCAATGTGTAGTGCTAATCACTCCATCTCTCTTCCCAAAGGGTGCTCATCCGTAGAAATTCAACAAATCTTGGCGAAGGCATTACATTTTCGATAAATTGTGCCCGTCAAACTCGTGTGAGCCGAGCATTTTTGTTGTTATGAGGAGCGGTAAAAGTATACTACTGGTGAGTAGTCAAGTGGGGAGAAATACAAAAATAGAGCGCTGGTGAACAATTTGTTTCTCATAAAGAAATTCCTGTCGGCAGTTTCGTGGATCAGAGATCACTATGTGTGAGAGTAAGTGTTTGTGGTATTGTTGACGTATACGCTAACAGCATCACCAGATGACTAAACAATCCTTGGTTTCTGTTTTCTAAACAATTCGCTGTTAAACGTTTAGAAGCTACTGTGCAAGCATACAGTTACACAAATTACAACATTAAATTGTATCCAATTTAAACAAAATCAAACATTGATATGATATGATTCACTGAGGTATGCAATATTATGCGATCGGAGAAACATTGACAGGCCAAGGCAGTATGGCGTGCACCGTAGACATTCACTGAGATCATGTCAATGTAAATAGGGACAAACAAGATGGCAATGGATACATGACAATGGATACATGCACTCGGATCAAGCACTTGTTGTCAGGTCAAATACAGACTGGATTTCCAAACTGATACAAACACTTCAGCAGGATTTAAACAAGCTTTCTCAAAATAATATTAGCGGAAATTCTAAACAGCTTTGAGAGCACTGACAAAATACGTCCGTCGATTGGAAAACGAGGGAGCAAAACCTACCTGATGCAGTGACCCAGGAGTACGTATAAGTTGAACGAACATCACAATTGGAATCATCAAAACACTCGAACTGGCCAACAGCCATCCGACTTTCACTGCCCAGTCAGGATACTGGTAAACTTGGGATTTTGACGCGCGTTCATAAGTTAACTCTTCGTAGATCAAGACACTTAGGATGAAGAGACTCTGTGAGAAGATAGAAATGTTCCCATAAAAATGCGTTTTTTATGAGCAAATTCTATCTGTTGATAGTCGGTAGTAGGTAATCTCCCAATTAACGTAGAATGCGGCACAGTATAAAAAATAGATGCACTGTATGTATGTTACGAAAACGACTGACAAGTAGAGAAAGTTCTGCTTATCTTTTTATCTGGCTCTTTGACATGTAGGTATATAATCGTTTGCCAATTGCTTGAATCGCTTTACTTGGAAAGTATTAGGGTGGGGTATAGACATACGGTGAACAGAGTTACTACTGGGTCGAGTAGGTACTCGGTCAATCGTGCATGGAAGAACAAATGAGGCGAGCAGTTGTTTTACATACTTCGACAGACATGATATGTACACAGGGCAGTTGAAAATAAAACCTCAAAAAATCTACTATTCAGACAGCCTAAAGTAGGAACGTGAAGGTTTTGTGTGCAAAAAATGCTTCAATCAGATGCTGTGCACAAAACCTCTTAAATCAAAACTCAAATCGTGGATCGCTGAGGAACGCAACCCAGCTTGGTGTGTTTGTTTTGAGACACAAATTCTGAGACGTGTAATCCGTCAATACTGGTGACATCTTGACAGCGGGATCACGCAATAAGCTCGTCAAAAATCGATATCTTGACTGACTGTTCTATCACCAACTGCACGTTAATTCATTTTCCCTGCGAAATGGCGCTCAAATTTGAGGAGTGATATTAGTATCGTTTATGAACAGGATGATAAATAAGAATTACCAATGTGTGACCGGCCCCAAAACGAATTAAGCTAAATGTCCATGTTATTAAATTGGAATTAACGGTACTTTTCCCAATGTCACTGCTTTCAAGAACATAATAGTGACATCCACAGGCGTTCTGTTTCACTTGTATTCGTTCGATTAATAAGACTGGTCTTTCACAGTTACTGCTGACAACGGCTAGATTCCCATACAGAATTTTCTCGGGGCTCTTGCCCATAAAACTCTCGTCATTAACGTCCATGCGTGAGAATGGCGAAAATTTGTGGAAGACCTACTCTATCCAGGGCATCCTTGACAACGATTCGATTCTGTTATATGACCTCCAAGAATTATGCAGTGCAGCGGATGCGGATTATTTTCAGACGAATTTCTTGACCCACTTACGGCGTCAAGCCTAAATGCAGCACAGAAGTGCACTTAGCACGTGCGCTTGTTGCACCATACTATCAGTTTCAATAACCCGTGCACAGTTTTCCCATACACTCAATAAGGGTCAAAACATTATTGATTTTATCTCGCCGATGTGCCGATTAACTCAGATAACAAGGTACTGTTGCTGGGGATACCGTTAGCGATATGGATGAATATAAACAACAGTTCACCAACGTGTTCGGCAACAATAATATCAAAATTGGCATCAGCGACTTGGCTTGTACTGTTTTTGTTTTCCGGGCTAGCAGAATGCCTTAGGTTTGCCCACGCAGACCCAAGGTTATGGTTAATTCTTTGCTGAACTTCCACATCACGTGCGGAGACCAAAGAGACCACCTGGTTTCTCCTTGTTTAACATCGCTTACCAACTAGTGTGGCCGGAGGACTCTGTGCAGTTTTTCACGAATCCCTAACGTGAAATCAATGAATCAG
>QNGE01007663.1:0-21533 GCA_008508345.1 Paragonimus westermani | reverse complement strand
AATTCTCTTGCATGTTTGTAGTTTGCCTGAGGAAGGATTTCTTCGGTATTCATGTTGAAGGCGTGTCCAGTCTTATCCTTGTGAGCGGAGATCGTGAAAAAATTGATAGTTCTTCTTGATGGCCTGTTCATGTTCATTTACTCGAATCGATACTTTCATGCGGTTTGGCAGACGCAGTGTTGTCCACGGTCCTTGTATTGGATTTTGTAAATGGCGTTTCTTCTGTCGGCAGGTTTGGATTGTTCTTTTAGTTTTGATAGTATCCTCCGTAATGTTGTTGTTGTTGGCTTGTGCGCTATCGTGATAGCATGTGTCCTCAGAAGTCCTGCGTTCACTCCTGATAGAGTTTTGATGTATGGCAGTGCGCTTTGTTTAGTTGATGGTTCAGTCGAGTTGGATTCTCTGTTCTTCTGTAGTTGGCTCCGCCTGATGACATTTCGTAGGTATCCGTTTTAAAGAAATACTCGGTATAAATAGTTTTATTCCTGCCTCCGGAGCTCTGTGGTTCTGCAGTGTTTTTCCGCGTGTTTAAACTGAGCTCAAGTGCAGCTCCGTTTATGGCAGACTGGGTGGTTGCTTTGAGAACTTAGGGGATGATCCGTGTGTGTTTCTCTCTGAGGAATTCAGGTATCCAGTGTTCCATCAGGTTTGCGGTCGATTGATACATCTAGAAACGGTAGTTGGTTGTCGTTTTGAATATCTCCATCCTAAATTTAATGTCGTCGAAAACAATATTTAGCAGTCTGTCTTCAGTCATCTAGCGTTTAAAGATTACGAAGATATCGTCAAAATATCGTGTCATGAGTTTGAGTTCGATCGTTGGTAGCGCGATATTTTTTCTAATCTCTGCATGACCGTCTCTGCCGTAAATCCGAAAATGGGCAAAACCATTGGAGATCCTGTGAGTTGTTGGCGGATTTGGCCATTGAATTTGAAGTACGTCAACAAACATTGCTCCATGAGATTGCATATGCTTTCCGGTTTCAATGATTCGCTCGGTCGCAGATTTTTTCTAACAGCCTTCGTAATGTCTCCTTGGCTAGGATGAAATCTATGGACGTGAAGAGTGCTGTAACATCAAACGAAATCAATGTCTCGTCTTCTTATATCCTTACATGTTTTAGTCTGTTCAAGAATTGTACAGCATTCCTGATGAAATATTCTGATCAGTCAATGGGATATCGTAGCCGTTTGAATAGATCTTTGGTCAAGTTTTAGGTCGGTGTGCTCGGAAGAGATACAGTCGGTCGTAGTGGGATACCGCCTTCGTGAATTTTCAGTAGTCTGTAGAATTGAAGAGTGGTTGCATCATTCGGCTACATTGTCCAACGTTCCTGTTTCCTTTTCTCATACATAGCCTGTAGATTTTTAGTGCGGTGTTGATTTTATTAGCTAGTCATTTGGTGAGATCAGCATTGAGTAGGCGGTAGGTAGTTGTGTCATTGAGCAGTTTTGTTTTCACCACGTAGTCTGCCTTCTCCATGATAACCGTCATCCGCCCCTTATCACCTGGCAGAAGGACGATGTTTTCATCCTCTTTAAGGTTGTTCAATGTTCGCTGTTTGCGTTGAGCAAGGTTATTAGAAGGCCTAATACGGGTCAACACCGGGGAGATAGTTTGTCGGATTTAGTGCTGTCTCATCCTGCAAGACGTTAGATTTCATTATGAACAGTGCAGAAATCCTTCCTCAGGCAAACTACAAACATGCAAGAGAATTTCTCGAGGCTTGGTACTCATCAGCCGGGTCAATAAACAAACACATCGAGCTGGACAATGTCTGTGAACCAATGCGAACCAAGGATTTGAGGGGGCGTAGACAGCATCAAGCCCAAATGCCGGTAAACCCAAACGGAGCAACTTGAACTGATCGGGCCAAAGTCGAAACAAGACAATGGATAACCAACCGGACAGAATCCCAAAACAAACAGATGACACACCCAGTTACTTCACAACCAATCCGATTCAAGGTGAAAATGCCGTGGCGACACAGGGAGAAGCCAATCAGACTCCAGCTCAAGGACTCCGAGGAACAACCAACCGAACTTCGGGTCAAAGTTCGAATGCGACTAGATCAACCAATGGTGACTCAGATCAAAGGTCAAGCGCGGCGGAAAGCGACCAACCAGAATTCGGGTCAGTACATCAACACACTCTGCTATATAAGAGCAGGCATCCATCAAACTTCATCAAACCCCTTACTCAAAACTGTACGCTGAAACACTTGCGCGCTAATGATTTCAACTCGTTTGGTGATGAAACGTTTGCAACCTGAACACGCCGTGTCCGAATCTGGACTTTTCCTTGTCGTCTCCTGGCACGAATAATATTTTGTTATACAGCTTTCAAATGGAATTTAATCCATCTCACTTGACCATCGAAATCGGCCCACAATTATTCGGTAGAACAAACAAGCCGAAATTCACGCTATGATACCACTGACGAACTACCAAATCAGTCGCCCCCTCACGATCGCCACCTCCACGAATTTTCACAAAGTGCACTACTACACCACCACTATGTATGATGCTTCCGGGTGAGCAGGTTCTTTGGCCGGATCAACACAACGTGTTCCGTACAACCAAAGCCAGACTTTCGCGAATTTTTGACGGCAAGCTCTCAAGGGGTAACATTTGTAAATGTCACTTTTAGTGGACAGGTATAATTGACACATTCTGTCTGTCCGCGCTAATAACCCCATCGACACTTCGTGTTTGACACCTCAGCGCGGTTCGACGTCTCGTGACCTTTTACCCTAAAATCCAAACGGCACGCTGACCCTAAAAAACCACCGTGTTCATTCACTGTGCCTCCGACACGGTTGGTAATCCCAACCAATCTGACACCACGGATGCCTGTAGAATCCTGTCTCTCACCCCCCCCTTTCACACACGCACAAATCATCCCCTCATGGTTTGGGACCAGGGCTGGTAACATTCACGGTCAAGTCGAAAGCCGCCAGGCCTCCACACGTGTTGACAGAAGTAGAGGTTTGGAACGTGAAGACAACATAGTCTTACCCGAACTCTTGGGCGCCAGCTAAGCGGTACACGGTGGGACTTAGATGACTTTGCCTCCAAGGCTCATACAGGCTCATACAGCGAAGGAATTACAAGGCAATGATTACGCTTAAATCACCCGATCTTCCCGACACACTCCGCAAGTCTTCACATGTTCAAACAGTGATCCACAGCAGTCACTTCTACAGTGCTAGCCAGATTTTCATAAGTCTAAATACATTTTATCATGATTGGTATCCAGTTGTATGTACTACACACACATTTTTACCAGCGTCATCATCATTTGTTTATAAGTAACTTTTATGTCAGTAGCTGTTTTGCGACTAGTTCGTCTATTGTTGAGGGTCGTTATGACAACTGGGTTTCTTTTCAAATTGACCATCACCAACATTCGATCACAGCCTTCGCATTCAGATAGACTTTCCAGCCAGTCTCTCTCGATAAAAAGCAATGGGCCCGAGGTTTGCTCTCACCAGAGCTCGTTAGTAGGCGTATCTTCGCCACGTCCGGGGTTTGAACTGCGGCCACGCTTTTAATGAGAAAACCATGTTGACCACTGCGCGATTGACCTCACATTAGGCACGACCGAATGATCAAATCTGAACACTACGGACGGCGCACCACTCGCGCAAAGAATAACCCGTGTGTGGTGTGGGTTGCCGAAACCGGGTGCGTGTTGCTGCATCCTGGATCAAGTAGTCCAAACATACACTCTACGTCACTATGCATTCGTGATAGTGAATACCATGTCGTTCCAGCAGTCTGTGAATGATGCCTGTGGAAAAGTCAATGAAGTTTATACAGTTAGATTAACTACGAGCATCCTTTCGATGTGAACAGAGATCGGTGGTATTGTCCAGCGACCCGTGAACGAAAGCCTTCTAACAAGATCATTCCATCAACGGGTAACTGCGTGTTGGCCGTGTTAAAGTCAGGATGATTAGGCAGCATTCCATTAGAAAGGCATCTCAAACCTGATGAAAAATTCAACGCCACCCGTTATTCGGCAAACAGATTGGCAAGAAATGTCCTTCAGTGCCCGTGTAAACCTGTCCTGTGCAAACCTGGATAAATATGGCGGAATTCACTGAACATTAGCTTCGCTGAAACCGTTGATAAGTTTGAACTAATAAGACCGTTTCAAAGAACTTCTCTGGTTAACTGCTCAATAAAACTTCCTTTACAATAAGTAGACCCATCCCAGCAATTCGCGAGCAAACTGCTATGTATAGGGGCGGGGCATTGCCCTCATCCTGGTAGACAACACGTGCAGAATCCCCACGGATGTACGGTGCTTCTTACTGCAGAATTTCCTCCAGAGCAGTCATTTTTAGAAGAAAACAGCGATTCGCCGGAATCTGTTGGCGTGAAGGCATGCATGCTGTTGGGACTCCAATCCACATATTGATGTTTGTGTATGGATGCTCAATGGTTATAAACACCCGATCTACTAGAATTGCTTGAAAAACTCCACTTGCTTGAATGCTACATTCGGGCAAAATAAAAGAGACAAGAAATGGTAATGTGAAAAACAGCAACATTTCTTCATGACAGGAAATACAAATTATGACACAGCATTCATTAATATTCGCACTGCTTAGAAATTCCGTGCTTTTGTCGGCAGCACTAACAGTGTAGGAGGAAATCAGGCTGCGACAGTCACAATCCTAAAACACAGAAATTATATACAACGGTCCAATGGGGTTGAACAAGACACGGATCGCCACATAGTTNCATCAAGCCCAAATGCCGGTAAACCCAAACGGAGCAACTTGAACTGATCGGGCCAAAGTCGAAACAAGACAATGGATAACCAACCGGACAGAATCCCAAAACAAACAGATGACACACCCAGTTACTTCACAACCAATCCGATTCAAGGTGAAAATGCCGTGGCGACACAGGGAGAAGCCAATCAGACTCCAGCTCAAGGACTCCGAGGAACAACCAACCGAACTTCGGGTCAAAGTTCGAATGCGACTAGATCAACCAATGGTGACTCAGATCAAAGGTCAAGCGCGGCGGAAAGCGACCAACCAGAATTCGGGTCAGTACATCAACACACTCTGCTATATAAGAGCAGGCATCCATCAAACTTCATCAAACCCCTTACTCAAAACTGTACGCTGAAACACTTGCGCGCTAATGATTTCAACTCGTTTGGTGATGAAACGTTTGCAACCTGAACACGCCGTGTCCGAATCTGGACTTTTCCTTGTCGTCTCCTGGCACGAATAATATTTTGTTATACAGCTTTCAAATGGAATTTAATCCATCTCACTTGACCATCGAAATCGGCCCACAATTATTCGGTAGAACAAACAAGCCGAAATTCACGCTATGATACCACTGACGAACTACCAAATCAGTCGCCCCCTCACGATCGCCACCTCCACGAATTTTCACAAAGTGCACTACTACACCACCACTATGTATGATGCTTCCGGGTGAGCAGGTTCTTTGGCCGGATCAACACAACGTGTTCCGTACAACCAAAGCCAGACTTTCGCGAATTTTTGACGGCAAGCTCTCAAGGGGTAACATTTGTAAATGTCACTTTTAGTGGACAGGTATAATTGACACATTCTGTCTGTCCGCGCTAATAACCCCATCGACACTTCGTGTTTGACACCTCAGCGCGGTTCGACGTCTCGTGACCTTTTACCCTAAAATCCAAACGGCACGCTGACCCTAAAAAACCACCGTGTTCATTCACTGTGCCTCCGACACGGTTGGTAATCCCAACCAATCTGACACCACGGATGCCTGTAGAATCCTGTCTCTCACCCCCCCCTTTCACACACGCACAAATCATCCCCTCATGGTTTGGGACCAGGGCTGGTAACATTCACGGTCAAGTCGAAAGCCGCCAGGCCTCCACACGTGTTGACAGAAGTAGAGGTTTGGAACGTGAAGACAACATAGTCTTACCCGAACTCTTGGGCGCCAGCTAAGCGGTACACGGTGGGACTTAGATGACTTTGCCTCCAAGGCTCATACAGGCTCATACAGCGAAGGAATTACAAGGCAATGATTACGCTTAAATCACCCGATCTTCCCGACACACTCCGCAAGTCTTCACATGTTCAAACAGTGATCCACAGCAGTCACTTCTACAGTGCTAGCCAGATTTTCATAAGTCTAAATACATTTTATCATGATTGGTATCCAGTTGTATGTACTACACACACATTTTTACCAGCGTCATCATCATTTGTTTATAAGTAACTTTTATGTCAGTAGCTGTTTTGCGACTAGTTCGTCTATTGTTGAGGGTCGTTATGACAACTGGGTTTCTTTTCAAATTGACCATCACCAACATTCGATCACAGCCTTCGCATTCAGATAGACTTTCCAGCCAGTCTCTCTCGATAAAAAGCAATGGGCCCGAGGTTTGCTCTCACCAGAGCTCGTTAGTAGGCGTATCTTCGCCACGTCCGGGGTTTGAACTGCGGCCACGCTTTTAATGAGAAAACCATGTTGACCACTGCGCGATTGACCTCACATTAGGCACGACCGAATGATCAAATCTGAACACTACGGACGGCGCACCACTCGCGCAAAGAATAACCCGTGTGTGGTGTGGGTTGCCGAAACCGGGTGCGTGTTGCTGCATCCTGGATCAAGTAGTCCAAACATACACTCTACGTCACTATGCATTCGTGATAGTGAATACCATGTCGTTCCAGCAGTCTGTGAATGATGCCTGTGGAAAAGTCAATGAAGTTTATACAGTTAGATTAACTACGAGCATCCTTTCGATGTGAACAGAGATCGGTGGTATTGTCCAGCGACCCGTGAACGAAAGCCTTCTAACAAGATCATTCCATCAACGGGTAACTGCGTGTTGGCCGTGTTAAAGTCAGGATGATTAGGCAGCATTCCATTAGAAAGGCATCTCAAACCTGATGAAAAATTCAACGCCACCCGTTATTCGGCAAACAGATTGGCAAGAAATGTCCTTCAGTGCCCGTGTAAACCTGTCCTGTGCAAACCTGGATAAATATGGCGGAATTCACTGAACATTAGCTTCGCTGAAACCGTTGATAAGTTTGAACTAATAAGACCGTTTCAAAGAACTTCTCTGGTTAACTGCTCAATAAAACTTCCTTTACAATAAGTAGACCCATCCCAGCAATTCGCGAGCAAACTGCTATGTATAGGGGCGGGGCATTGCCCTCATCCTGGTAGACAACACGTGCAGAATCCCCACGGATGTACGGTGCTTCTTACTGCAGAATTTCCTCCAGAGCAGTCATTTTTAGAAGAAAACAGCGATTCGCCGGAATCTGTTGGCGTGAAGGCATGCATGCTGTTGGGACTCCAATCCACATATTGATGTTTGTGTATGGATGCTCAATGGTTATAAACACCCGATCTACTAGAATTGCTTGAAAAACTCCACTTGCTTGAATGCTACATTCGGGCAAAATAAAAGAGACAAGAAATGGTAATGTGAAAAACAGCAACATTTCTTCATGACAGGAAATACAAATTATGACACAGCATTCATTAATATTCGCACTGCTTAGAAATTCCGTGCTTTTGTCGGCAGCACTAACAGTGTAGGAGGAAATCAGGCTGCGACAGTCACAATCCTAAAACACAGAAATTATATACAACGGTCCAATGGGGTTGAACAAGACACGGATCGCCACATAGTTACGTCAAGTATTGGGTCAGCATTGCCATTACACCTCACTGGATTGGTTCAACGTTAGAAGAACGTCAACCACGGTTGGATACACTGAAAAATTTACACACATTCACGGCACATTTAGCGAGTGTTATAGCTCAGTGGAAAGAATTATTTCTGTTTCTTCAATTCGGAAGGACCATCTGGCAATTAAAGCCAGAAACAAAAAGGGGCCGGTGCTAGCACGTACACGTGTGACTATCCAACTGTGTCTGGCTCAAACCACTCAAGGACTGGTACCGTACATTGGCGAGCGCAGTTTGTCCGGCTATTCTGTCTCGTACGTTGACTGCCAGATCGGTTCTAGTCGTAGTGTCGCTAACAGGTCGGAAACTACTTCAATAAGTGGCATAATAGGCCCTGTTATGATTAAAGTGACTGACAACATAGCAGCTTCAAACCGATGAACACTGCCCGAAATCTCGCGTTATAGAGTGCTAGACGCTTCATGACAGTGGGCCACGGGGTCGGCTTCACTGACTCATTTAAAACGTTACTGTGGAATCAGAGTCGGAAGCTAGCGGGTTCCAGCAAAGCTATGCTCGTCAGCACCCAACTTCTCGCGCTGTCCTCGGACGGGGTTGGAGCAAACTATCAGGTTGCCTTGGTTATGATGGCATATTACTTGGTGCCATTTTGTTTGATCACTCTGGCTTCACTTGTTTTGCCGTACATAAACCTCCTGGTTTATCGTTGTAGCCAACGAGAGTGAACGTCATCACCATATCGCGACTCACGCTCCCTTTCTGTACCGATAACGCTGGTGCAAACTAAGTTAAAAATATGGCGCAATTGTCGTTGCAGTGCTGTGGACAGTTGTCAAGTATGATTTGCTGGAAATGTTTACCGGCAGATTAATCTTGCTCGCGGATGGGTGAGCATCTCCAGTTCTGCTCGAAGTTGAATGTTTTAAAAAGACCGAATTTTAAAATCAGGCAATAGGTGGGTTAGCTGAAAAGTGAGCACATGTACCAGCAATATTTACATATACATCTACATAACGGTACACGAACGTACACTCATGTATACATGAAGATGAAGACCACATATGCGACGATTAGTTTAAATTTTGGTGCATGGTGTAGATTCTCAAATATCCAGGGAGAAAAATGGGTTTGGTGAATAAAGTCGGGTTTGAATGCTCTATAAAACCTGGAGAGATCTGTGCCCTGGTGATCGTTGGTACATTTTTCACAGGTGATCCAGGAAGCAACATTCATCCACCTGGAGAAGACCTCGTCTTGTTCCGATTTCAAAGAGCCCATCGGTAATGCTAATAAAAGTCTACACTTTGTGGTATAGTTCCGCAATGCTTGCGCCCAAACACCTGCAAAAATGAGCTACCGTCTCAAGAGGGATCATTCTTATCTGGTGCATTTCTGCCGTTCCTAAATGTTGTCTCGTGAGCGTCAGACTAAGTTGCTCATAAGAATGTCGCTTCAAAAGCAATGCGTGCGCAACGTGTTAAACCCAGTTTACTTAGTGCGCCAGTGAAGGGGAGTTTCTTCTGGATAAAACTGAACATACAAAGTGCTAAAGCATGCCATACTAACAACGCAGCCATTTTTCCGACTGCCACAGGCGCAGTGGATGTGTAACTGTCTTGCAGTTGGCAAATACGTAGAAGTAAAGTAGCTAGCTGTCAATCAAGACGCCTATCGCGTGAGGGGACGGTTGATTTGCAAACTGGATCAAGTTTTTAGCCGGCTCATACTCGCTTCCAATTGCGCGAGTCCTAAGGAGACAGCGACAGGTGAATAGTCATCAACGGTACCAGTGAAGAAATTCTTTTTAGGAGAGGAGTTTACTATTGTGGTCGACGTTATTAAATTGAACGACGTTGGACCGTAACGGCAAATAAAACAAGGCCTCTACACACCAGCCCTATGTTCAAACACAGAAAATAGCATGCCCTGACATTAGTAGCTGCTCCGTCCAGCTGACCTTAGCTGTGGACAACACTGGTAAGGAAGGCACGGACGAAATCAAGATAAACCCGCATTCGAATCGTTCAAGATGCCTTATACTAGTCTTCTTCAATTTCTGTGAAAGACACTTCGGTGACACTGTTAGGGCCGTGTACCTGGATGACCCGCACTTCATCGTAGGAAAGCGTCTATGAAATACGTTGGTTTCGTTAGCACTCAACCGACAATCATAGGTATCCATGATACGGAGATGGGACAGTTGTGGCTGATATGGTACAGGTGAGAACCATTGTTATCATCGGAGGGATAATGATCATCTGGGCGGGACATCAAACTTCAGGTAAGTAAGCACTGAGCTGCATACAAGCGATAAGCTACACCCTAACACAGTCAGAGAACAATAACCCAGGCAATACACAGGCTATCAGTAAGAGTGAGGCACAATACCTACGTTTACACCGACCCGTGTGAACCATAAATAGAAACAACTACGTGGCAACATCGTAAGCTATCGTTGTTAGGATTGATATTTTGTCCACCAGTTTCTACGCGCGGTACTTACAGGAAAACGCAGTAGATATAATTCAGATATAACTAACTTTCAAACGTGGTGGCATAACTTTCATTGGGCCTTGCTTTGATATTTAATGTGATATACAACGTCAGCGCCGTATCTCCCAAATCATATGTGGCTGTGCTGTTCAACTGGATAGAAGTATGTATTCCACGACGAAACTTCCGATGAAAGCGTCTCCAGAACACAAAACGCATTACGAGGGCCAAAATGACGCCCTTATTGGAAAAAAATCAGAACATTTTTTGTAACGAAGGTGCAAATATCAGCAAGTTTAGGATATTGCCGCCTTTTCACAATGCAATGCAATCTTTGTACCCGATAAAAATAGATACATTTGACCTGAGATGTATATTCTAATATTTCGAGAAACATTTGCCGTCCTTTTACCCACCCAAGTGGTCGTTTCTAACTCGTTTCTAATTCGGAGCATCGTACAGACTAAGTACACAATCGCCCATTACTCTATTCAGTTTACCTGTTTTGTCCAATGACTCTTCCGTGCAAATCATTGCGGGTAACGTCACGAAAAGTCCAAGTAACCTCTTGGTAGCTTTGAAGAAAAGTCTGCTGGCGGACGCCAAGATTGGTAACTTTGGAGGGAGGAGGTATTCAACACCACTCTGGCTTTATCACCTGGAGCGGATGTGGTTGGACATTGTCCACACAAAAAAGCCTTCTCTCCAAGGACGTTTATTTCTCAATTTAGCTGTGGACAAAGCTAGTGCCTAACGAGCAACTGCCACACCTGGTAGGGTGGGCACAATATACTAGTTCACTGAACTTTATTCTGCTTCCGTTTCAGATAAAGCCCTTCGTGTTTCAATCGGAACTGGTTCAACCGGGGCCACTTGCAACGCATTGAAGTTCTTAGGCGCCTTGCGGCTACGCTTGCACGTGTGTCGTTTCCGCTCACCAGGGGTGGTAAGCAGCGGGATGCAGCCTTCTGGAATTAGACAGCTCATGCGGACAAATGGTAATTTTCGAAGAAGTTGGCAGAGTGTACTGGTCCTCCTTGGGGTCAGTGCAATCTAAGCGGTATTAGCGTAGGCATGTTTCGCACTGCAAACTGGTTTGAATAACCGAATCGGCCACAAACACTTGATAACTCTCGCCCACCAATTCTACTGGATCCCATGCTTGTCATTGCTTTATATCTTACAAACAAAAACAGCCAGTGGTAATGAAAAATTATGAAAGAGAAAGGAAACAAATATTGTGGTATCAAAATAATTCAATACGCCATGAGTAACAGTGATTATATATAATATTCTTACGCACATACCGTCATTGGAGCGAAACTGAGTAAACAATGACGGCGAGAGGATTCAAACCAAATTTCGACTTACATGCTCAAGCCCTTCCAATCCATTACCTGTGAAAACCGTAGTTCCAAAATCAGATGTCACACTGGTGAGAAAAATAAGGAGGACAAATATAGGGACGAAATCTCCGTGTTCGGGGACCGGTATATAGTCGCAACGTGTTGGGAGTACGTTGGCAGCCTGAAATCTAGCGCGTCATACGATCGGCAGAATGTCGGGGTGATCTGCAGATCGATCTTATTCACCCGATTAAATGTGCTGTCAGTGAACTCCCAAATGCGTCCGTACCTGCATATCGGAGGACTGAATGTGGTGGGTGCCTGGCACCGGGGTGGACATCTGTTGTGGCACGCAGAAAGTTGTTACGTAATGTTAGCCCATTATCGATCGAGAGGAGTGGGAACCCAGACATGTCCTGTACACCAAGACGTGGCTTACCGAGAAAACCGAGATGCACTTCAAAAGGTTTGAGCCGAGAACTTTAACCACCCGGTTCACCACGTCGGTCAGACCAGTGTTAGAGTGTGATGGGGCAGCGGCCTATCCATACGTCAAGAGGCAGTCAAAAGCCGGTGGGATTTAGGCGAACGGCTGCGCGAAATGTGGTCACGGGGATAAGAAAAGAGCCGTCGGGAGTGCTTCGAAATTCTTATTAGGTTTCTTGAAAGCTACAGGCGTTTGCTAGGAGGCTAACCAGTGGTATGTGGAGAACCGAGAGGAGACATCTGTCGGAGGTTGGGTGTGAAGTTCTAGTCAGAAATGACGTCACTGAGTTTGGACTCAAAGTGACAGAGATGAATCGAACCGCACGGTGAAAGCTCGTAATCTACCGTTTCTCTCGTGCAGCAGCCAAACGATGGGACGCATTTTCCTGTTCTTTAACGCAGACCAGGCGACATACTGTGGTGGGGATCACCATGCACCGATTATCCAAGCTCCGACACAACAGAAGATCTGACAAACGTCTAATTCAAGTATCGCGTTAAGGATACAACATCAGGATTGGGCGAACAGTCTCAGTGTTTTGCCCTCTGTTATTCGCCAATTCATCTGTTCCGTATTCCACCAATTAACATACAGTTTATGATGTCACATGTGCTAATGAGATCAGCCAATGACGGGCTGTGGTTTCTCTGATACTGTTGTACATCCATGAATTCGGCGTCTAAATTCATGAATAACAAGTGCTTACTGCTACCAGCACCAGGTCTTCTCCTTGTCACTTGCGTGGGAGGTTTCAATTCAAGTACAATTCCTAGGGCTATTCGAAGTCCCTAATTCTGACTATCATCTATGCTTCTAATAAAACGAGGCAAAACTTTGGGATCTGTGGCGTCAGGACCGATCGTAACCTAATTTCCGAATGGAATTACTATATATTGACATATATATATATCGGGATTAAGCCCACATTTTCATACAGGTGTGAGTTTGTATTGACATATGTGGACATATATGTATATACTTTTGTATGCATATATACGTGTAGCCTTATACAAGTGATTTGTCACAGGCAGTTTCCGATACGTAGGTTCCTATTTCTAGGCACATTTCTATATTCTCGTGTATATATCTACGTATATAGACGTTCGTGTGTAGTTTTAGGAACTACAACGTAGACGCTCGTAGGAGTGTACATCGACAACGTTTGTGTTAATTGGCAAGGCCAAACAACATTGCGATGTGATGTTTTGCATATCACCCCAGGTTACAAGACTTGAAGCAGTTGCCCGGGCCCCTCCAGTCTCTGATGCTCGTGAGTTCCGCGGCCCCACTGTGCTGCAACAAGTGGAGGGGACAAACTATCACTTCATTTTCGAGGAGAAGCATTTTGAAGGCCACGCGGCTGTCATGCTGATCGCCGAATAATGTGGCGTGCCTATCAGGATTATATGTGGAGGTACTCATACTCCAGGAGTTACCCTGTCTCCCACAGACTTTCGTTGTCTGGACGTTCATCACGGCCCAAGAATGAGGAGGAAGGAAGAAAACCACTTTGTAAGCGATAGGAGAATAAGGAAATGGGAGGGCAGAACGCGTGATTATGGTGGGGCAGTAAGACATACCGTTTAACCATCAAATGGCCAAATCAACTGCAGAAATACCGATGTCCAACAAACCTCACACCGATGCTCGAACTCATTTGTCAGAGTGGCTAATGTCACTTCCGCCGGCAACTTACCCCAAGTGTTTACGGCTATACAGAAGAAGAGATAGGGCAGAATATTTTTGTTTCAACTCGGCTTTGTGAGCTTCCGGACATGCCTTCAAAGTACTGGGTTGCCCTTGTGGGTAAACAGCTGCTCACCAGCGTTGGTCTAACCATACAATAAGTTAAGGGCTTCAAAGAATGAATCATGTTTGTGTCTTCTTTTTAGAGGGGAACCAGCCCAAACATCTATGCTTCACATGACATTTCGCAAACTTGAGTATGACAAACAAATTTATTACTCGAAGTTATAATCCTCCTGGCAATTTCGAAGAATCATGCTCGAAATATGCCTTAAAAAAGGAAATAGAATCTGTCTTTTCTCTGAAATGTCACAGTTCACTGGAGTAAATACACTGCAGCGTTGGTGATCGCTGCAACAACTGTGTTTTGAGTGAGAGGTTTGAAGATCACCCCAATCGGTATCCCTGAATCCCTAATCTTCAACTTATGCTGGAGCGCTACGGAAGTTATCGGCAGTTCTACATGTCTAGATAGACCTGTACCCTCACCTCCGTCAACCGTTATTATTTTTTGATTTAAACGGTTGTTCCTGTGTAACTCTCCACTGGTGGATTCTATCTAGACCTGCCGGAATTATCGTTTTGCTCAGGCAGCCAACTAGCCTCACGTTGACTGCAGACACGCTGCGTTTGAAGGACAGATAAAAAACCGAACAGCCTGACGTGAATCAGAATCAACGAATGTCCTAGGTCAGGCCCTTGTGAAAGTCCAGTCTTTACAAGCACTGAGCTTGAGTGAACACTTGAACGTATAAATCACATTGCTTATCAAGTTCAACCGATTCAGTAATTCAGCGACTTAGCGATTTGTACCTTGGTTCGAGGCTGGGGGACCCAAATCACCTGGATCCGGTCAGTTTGTTTGTTCCGATGTTCGGCGGTTTTCTGTTGGGCTGAAAGACAGTTGTTGAAAACAGGGTGTAGCATCGCTGTTAGAGGATTTACAGAGCACCACGAAGAGAGTAAATTGCTAGTTCAACGGTTTCTTGGGCAGGTGGGTATCCAACAACACGTTGAAATGGTCCCTAAAAGTGCGGCTAACAACGATTGGCTAAAAGTAGACCCAGTTTGGTCACTTTATAGGAGAAGAATGTTCCCTAAGAAAGGTCCGGGGTCGGTGCTTATGGAGCTACTTGTAGTGACCTTTTCAACTGTTATCACCTACTTTGGTAAAGAATTTCTTCACGAGCACTGTGCTGAAGGGAAAGTGTGTAAGAACTAAGTCACCGCAGAGTCTTCGAAACTCAAGTGGAAGAAGATCGAGAATTTCGAGGCGAGACTCGTAGAGGAGAGACCGTAAGTCCGTGACCACTTTGGTGGCTACTCGTTGGACACGTTCAAACTGGTGCAGACGACTTCATTGGCATACCCGAGCAATGGTCTTATGTTGACTCTGTAAAGCGTGTGAAAGGCGCGCTTGTCAATCCGGGGGAAGGTTCGTTTGATCATCCCAAGAGTCATAAAATCCCTTTTGGCGACCAGCTGGTGATGATGAGAGAAGGACAAACCAGACGACAGACAAATACCCGGGTCTTCTTTAAGATCACCTTTCGCGATATCTATTACACTTTGTGCACCATGTGTCACGAATAGGTTCCCGGAGTCTCCTTCGAGTGACATGTGCGCACACTTACTGTCGTTTAGAAGGAGACTCCAATCATCTGACCAGCACTTAATACGATCAAGGTCAATCTGCAATGCATTGGGGTCACAGGCATTCCAGACTTTTAAGTCGTCGGCATAAAGGAGGAAGTTGCTAGAGATCAATTCGGGGAGATCATTGATGTATACCAGAAACAACAGTGGACCAAGTACTGATCCTTGAGGGACTCCGACGGAGACTGGGGATGGAGACAACAGGCCAGAACCGGTTGTTGCTCTGAAAGTCCTGTTACCAAGAAAGGAAGTTATCCGGCGGAGAACCTCTCCTTTGATCCCATAAGCTTCTAGTTTATGCAACAGAGGACCGTAAGGGACACGGTCGAAGGCTTTGGCAAAGTCGAAGAAGATAGCATCCGAGATATGACTATTGTCTTTGGCCTCCGTTAGGCTATCCATGAAAACTAACATATTGCTTATGCATGACCGATCGGGAAGAAGTCCATACTGAATCGAAGAGAAAAGGTTATTTGAGAAGAAATGCTTAAAGATAGTGCGTTTTAACAGTTGCTCCATTATCTTGCATGGGATACTGGTAAGGCTGATCAACCGATAACTAGCAGAAGAGTGACGATCGCTTGCATTAAATATGGGTGTGACAGTGGTCTCTTTCCGTTCCTCCGGAACAGTGCCCATCCGAAGTGTCTGTTCGAACAGATCAAAGAGGGGCACCGCAAAACCGGAGGCCACTTCTTTGAGGGTCCGGGGATGGATCGCGTCTGGTCCCGTGGCACTATAAGGATTGATCGTAAGCAAGAGGTCCTGAACGTCGGTCATGGAGAAGTAAGCCGTTAGGAGGAGGTATTAAAAGTGTTTTTGCTGGAGAATTGAGTGCCAGTTTGGTGGATCCACATTGTAGGCTGCTGAGTAGTATTCCGTGAACACCTCGGCAACCGTTTGGGGTTTGGAGGAGGTTTCCCGATCGGGAGGCCGCAGAGGAAGCAGTGTGGGCTTAGTTTTTCTCTGGCGACGTGTACACTTGGAAAGAAAATTCTTACTCTCGCGAGCCACCCGTAGGATTTTTGACTGTACCTGTTGTGTGTGTTGCCGGATTTCACGCTTGCACCTGTTTTGTACAGGGCGGAAGGCCTCTAGGTTATCTGGCCTACCCATCAGCTTCTGCTTAGAGAACAGACGAGGACGTACTTTAAGAAGGCGGCGTATGTTCTGCGGAAGCGGTGCACGAGAGGAGAACTTCCATAGTTTTCGAGGAACAAATGCCTCATCGGCTTCGTGAATGGCAGCTTTAAGGGAAAGCTAGTTCAAGTTCACTGAGTCGGATGTAAGGTTCAGTGTGCTTGAAAACGTCCTTAGTGCGTTAAAGTCTGTTTTCTAAAAGTTTCGGAATGAAGTCTTTGTTACAGCGTTTTGGAGCCAGTAACAGATAAAGTCAAAGGTTAATAGCATGTGGTCACTATACCCTAGCGGTGGTTTGATGACCACCCTATCTACCAGGTGAGCCTCGTTCGTAATGACCCGATCAAGCAAGGCGGTGCCTTGTAGGTAGATCGACATGATGTGTCCAGGCTTTCTCATGGATCGACATTGCCAAGGGTTTCGAGAACCCGCAGCCACAGTCCTCATGAGAAGCCGTTATAGAGTTAAGTTTGGGTGCGTTGAAGTCATCCATAATAAGATGGGAGAAACGCTGGGTAGACTTGAGTCTGTCTAAGGTAGCAAGGATTGCCTCGTCGTCGGATGCACTGCATGACGGCGAACGGTTCATAACACCGCTAGGAAGCGTGTCACGTTTGCGAAGTTGGAGTTTGATCCAGAGCGTGTCGCATTTCTCTGGGAAGGTAAATTCCCCTACGACAGCTAGCACTGGGAGCTTCTGGCCTAGGAAAACGGCGCAGCCTTTCATGTGTCCACGGGATGAGTCCGTCAGGTATAAAGAGTAATCAGGGACATGCAGTTCATTATCACTGATATCCGCGGAAAGCCAGGTCTCTGTCGAATCAAGAATACGGGAGTTAGTGTCATGGCACAACTGTCTGATTTCTGGTATTTTATTTAGACGGCTTAAACAGTTGATGTGCACGCACTTGAAGGCTACTTCTTCGTTTCGCTGAATGCGAAAAGAGACCGAAATCCAGGAGGAAGGACTGACGAAAGCAACCTCGGTAGCGAGAAGCCCCGCTTTCCTGGTGTTGTTGTTTCGTGAACCCTCTCGGGATGTGGCGGCCCTGTCCTCGCAGCCTGAATATATGCGAACGTCCCTGTTGAACGCTTTGTCCATTTTTGTTGGCCCATATTCGATGGTCTTCGGACAGTACTCACTTCCGAAGTCCCAGGATAGAGATTTACATTCTTGTACCCCATGAAAATTTGAGTGGGATTGCAGACTACAAGAAAGCTTAGGATAAAATGACTCCTATCCAGCCAAAGAAAGAGCGGCTGGAATGAGCCAAGTATGGATCATTTTAGATGGAGGGTGTGACCTCAATCGACTTATTGGGTTATAAAGCCTAGGGATAACAAGCGTTTTAACGGACCTTTTTGGGGTAAGATGACTGGGGGTCTAGAGGATGAATGGTGCACCTTAACAACTTTGGGTGTTACACTTCCAGACTCCTGCAGTTCCACAGAAGATTGGCCTTCCAAGGGGAAGGGGGTAGAAGTCTCTGGTTTCAAGGCTTGGGTCTGTTCATTCGGGGCACTGGTCCTCTATCGATATCAGAAACGAGAACTTCCATGTTAGGTTCGAGTTTGGGGTCGCCCTTGATGCATGGTGTTTTTCTAGCAGGCTAAAAGCTCTTCTGTCGCTCCTACACTGAGCGATCTTGAGGAGCGGTTGAAAGATTCGAGACTTATTAAAAGAATCTTGCAGTCACCCGACTCAATGATTTTTTTCGAAATTTGATGGACGGACGTATAATTACTCTGTTCAAATACCTGAGGTTTCATTGGAGACATGATAATATTTTTTAGACCAGACCGCTTATTCAAAAATATGTGCTACTGTCTCGTGAATCAGTGGGAGCCGGTTTCCTTTCATACCCGGGAAAAAATAATTTGAACCGCTAAATAATGCAGACTAAATATACCAGAAATACCTTGGGTGTATGGGGAAATATTTGCGAACATGTGAAAGCATGTGGTGACTGATGTATAAGTATATTGTGACTAAAATATGTACATATATATATATACGTGCATATATGTATACATAGGTATATGCATATATACTTGTATACATATGTATGTATACTTATATACGTAAGCGTATATATACATATATGTATATATCAGTATATATATACATACAGACGAACGTATTAATATAGATATGTATGCGGAATTATATTTCCATTAATGCATATACATATATATAGATATACATGTGGAAATATAATTTCACATACATAACTATATGAATACGTTCATCAGTGTACATATATATATCATCAGTATATATAAATCTATATGTATACTCTCTGATGAGCGTATTCATGTACGTATTTAAATGGAAGTATATATATCTATATTTGCGTATATAGTTGTATATATATCATCTATATGCGTATATATATATGCCCTCATCGCCTGTCCACGGAATATGGTATTGCCAGTTGGCTAAGGATCAAGGAGGCTCTCACTGAAATAAGACTCAGTGACCCTCATCGCATGTTAACAATAAGTGAGCAGGGCTCGGGATGGAAATCAGGTTGTAAATGGCCCTGAAGAGGGCCGTGGGATCAGTCCAGCTTGTCCTGATAAGGACAGTGGGACCGTTTTCCTGGTTCACGTTGGCTGCTGATTTGATGAAGAAACTGCTACACGTTTCCCGTTGAAATCTGTTAAGATCCTCCTGGTACTCCCGGAAGTGCTGATACTTCTTCTTGGACATTCTCCAGAAAACGTCCTCGTTGTTCACCGGCATGCTGATTCACCGTACGGAAGTGACTTACTTGCGGTGGACCATTTAAACACTAACTAGGTGCGATAATGTTAGGATCCGTGAAATGCACATTTTAACACATTTCATTTGGGATTTTCACTTGTACCATTTTACTGAAACTTGCCGTAACACTCGCCCTATACCAGTTTTCCCATTATATGTGTATGAAAGCATACCGACTCTCTGAATCGGTGCTTGGTGACGTGGTCTTCAACGTTGTTTTTCGCTTTTCATTCTATGAGTTTCAGTACCGTAAATGTGAGATAACCAGTCCAGTGGTTCGTGGGATCCTCCGTGATGCTATCTGCATATAGAGGGGATTGGTGGAAGTAGCTTTTCATCAAAAATGGTAAATTTTCCGGGACTTACTGGGAAACCGTTATGTAGCTGTGATATTCTCCTTTGAATGCCGTGATAACAGGCAACTTAATCTCGACTCACCTATTTTGTCATCGAAATAACCACCTTACTTTTAGTGCGTTAATTTGGTTGGGATTCTTCAAGGCCAATCACTGTCTATATATATACGGGTTCGGACGCACCACTCTTGTCCGCAGCCTGGTTTTCGTTCGCCGGGAGGGTGCTGGTTTCTGAGCGTTCCGGCCTTTCTTGTTTGGTTATTAAGTTTCGTGCACTCCATAATTGTATGCTAGTTACTTCTAGTCTTCACTCACCACGCGGAGCACAACCCAAAAGTAACTTCAGCTACCCTCCACTCTTCGGGTAAGTCTACCCTTCCTATCGACACACGAAACAAACGAGCTGTTGCACCTTTTAAGACGTCAGCTAGTGGCTTCAGCGACGTTAGAATCATACTATTCGGCCTCATCGCCATATGAATGTTCAAGTTTGTTAGCTCTTCTCGTCTCTCTGGCCATGGCACCTCGACTGCATGTTCCACCATCATTGATTTTACTTTCCCCGTTAACTACCACCACTAAAAAGCTCATGTTTCAAAAGAAGTGCGAAAACTTTCACATCCTTTCCAGAAACCTTCCGATTCTATCAAACGCGGGCTATTAGGTTGGAAGCTACGAGAAGCTGGAATATCCCCTACAATCTAGCCCAGTGCTCATGTAGGGTGATTGTAAGAGGAGTACTGTCGGACGATGATTCTCCGTCAAGTGGATTACCTCAAGGTTCAGTCTTCGCCCTCTACTCTGCCTGGTATACATAAATGACTTGACCGATAACCTAGTCAGCCCATTTTACTTGTATGCCGATGAAGTAAAGCTGGTTGGAAGTGCATCAGACTCGGCCACCGTGCAGGGGGACATTATGAAAATCTGCGAGTGGATATTAGAGTGGGATTTGCCGTTGAATGTCCTAAATGGTCATATCCTTGCTAATGCTTTCTAGTCGACCCGCAGGTATCTGAGGGATACACATGGACAGACAATCGAACTAGTAACGAAACAGCAAACGAGACCTGGGTATTCAAGTCACTAGTACGTTTACTCCATCTGCCCAGTTAACCACAGCCGTGATAAAAACACGGCGGACGTTATATAGACTGAAACCCGCGATTACTAACCTTTGTCTAGTGGTGTTATTTCCACTGTACTTGGCCATAGCTCGCTCCACCTGGAATATTGTGCCCAAGCTTAGTCACCATGTCTCAAAAAAGCTGCCCTTGAAAAAGTACAAAAACTCGCCACGTATAGTATGGTGTATGAAGGGTCTAATTAAACAAGATCGATTAAGTTCGTTGAACCTATTCTCGCTCGAACGACGGAGAGTAAGAGGATGCCTTATTGAAGTGGGCGAAATTATCCACCACGCGAGCACAAGTCCTCTAGCATGTTTGTTTGTGATGTGTCGGGATAGAGAGTTAAGTAGTCACAGATTCACAATTAAAAAACATGATCAAGGCCGGCTGTTCGACTCAACTTTTTCATCAACCGAATAATCAACTCGTGGAATAAATTGTCCACAAAGATTGTTGAGGCCTCGGGCGTAGATGTATACGGGAGGGGGCGAGACAAACGTTGGATCAACCGTTCTTCCTACCTTGTACTAATTGAAGTGTGATTTTATTTTTTCTTTTCAGTACTTTTATCTTTTCTACACCGTCCTCTATATCACTACGGAACGCATTGCATCGACAAATAATATAATCTGGCTAATCTCCGGATCCCGGCCTATACTGCTACCTAGGCGAGGTGGTCGGGCTTTTGTACTGTTTTGATCCGGCGGGCTA
>QNGE01007662.1:0-15399 GCA_008508345.1 Paragonimus westermani | reverse complement strand
AGAGTACAAACGTTGAAGGCACCTATATTAATTTACGTTCTAGGTCAAAGCACAGGACGAGGGAGGTCTTATAGAATATTGGCAGTATTCAAATAATTTACTACAGTATACCAGTATCTACTATTATATATACCCAGAAGCACATGGCTCACACGGCTTACCGGCTACTGCGGTCAGAGGCCGGCTGGTCGACGGCTACATACTTTAGGTGAGGTTTGGTGGGTGAAAAAAATAACATTTTCATTTCTATCATTGCCGCGTAGATTTTAAACTTGTGAGGTGTGATATGTTTCAGCGCGTTCATCCGCACTTCTTAATATTCCAGAATTAAAGGCGTATGGAATTCTGATGTTATGCGAGACTTCCAGAAATGAAGGCGTGATTAGCTAGTGCACCTGGAGATAAGTAACGAAGTCTGGGCCTCTTACTTATTGAAACAGCGAAAAAAACGAAACTAAGGTGGGTTTGGAGTTTTTGCTGTTGGCTCTTAGGGCCGGCGGCGGGTCCACACGGGCTGAATGCTCCAAAACCCTCACCAAGCTTGCAAAGGGCTAACAATGGCCGGTGTGAAACTTGAATGGAGCCCACATCAATATGTTGGCTGGGTATTTTGCCACCTTGACGGGTGTTTTCTAAGAAAATACCCTGCTATCACAAATAAGTAAAGATTAAACAAAAACCCAATGTGCTCTACGTTAACCAACCGAGAGTCTATTTTGGGAGAACTGCATTTTTGATACGCACAACCCTAAATTATTCTAAAAGTATAGCGCAAAGTTCACTCTATTGGCCATAGGAATGCAAACGCAATTCACTTCAAAGTTAGTGTAATTTATTTGCACATCTCACAGCAATTAGGTGTTGAGCGTATTTTGTCCTGAAACTAACGCGCTTCATCCCTAGTGAGTCCATATGTGGGGGTTGCACAAGTTCGATTGAACTTTTAGCAACACGCTAGATGCATTCATGGACGAATCCTACACTTAGTGGATCAAATGTAACCCCTCTCCATGTTTTTCCAAGTGAATTATTGTTGTATCATGCTTACTCACTGAGACACTCCACCCCTAAAACATTATAAAAACTTGATTTGTTGCAGGTATAAAAAAGTGGATTTAACAAAAAACTCTTGCAGACACCGAGAAAAGAGCAGGCGTTAGTAATGGGTTATTTATTTTAATACTTTGGACTGCTTTGTAACTGTGTGCAAACTGTCTGTCGCGTCACAAATTATCTATTCTGTACAATCAGCCGTACGACGTGGTTGCTACAAAATGCGAGGCCACAAGGTGTCGCCTCACCACGGGAAAGATCGAGGAAATTCTGCCATGACTGCTCAACGGCACGGTATCCTTAAATATTACTCAGTACATAGAGGAGCACTTCGGCAAGAAGACAACAACGAAGGATGTGTGCAGCCTTTGAGAACACTTTTGCAAAGAGAAACACCGTTGGCTGCCCAGGTCTTTTTCACGCCCAATTTAAAACAACTGGTAAGTGCTACCTTGGCATTGATGATGACAATGGTTTAACGCATTTTACGTTCATCAGTAATGAACACGGAAGACTTCGGCACTATCCCGGGGACATCGGTATAAGAGCCACTTACAAGAGTTGTAAAGAGCGATACAGTTTGTTTTAGTTGTTGTAGGTGCAAGTGGAGTTGATCTGCCAGTGTGCTTTGACTGGCCTGCAAATCAAACAACGGTGGCCATCTTCATGCTTCCACATCAGTTCGTCATCTTCGTAGGACCAGTGAAGATGAGGACCATGATCATGGGCGACAGCGTGGTCATACAAGGGGCAATGACACAGGAACTGCCGCACGCACCTCGACCACTGTGCCGAGTCTACATTTTGCGGAACGTACACACTCACACCTCTAACGGTACTCTCAACAAGTGGTTCATAATTGATATGCTGGCACGTGACCGCTGGAGGTATGCTGCAGCAGTAGCTATTATGCAGACCACGGACCCATCGTCCTACAATGAGTACCTGATGACCAGGCTTATTAGTAGCTCGGAAAAGTCGACCAATTGCCGCAGTCCGAAAGCCCCCACATTCGGCAGGCGAGAAAACAATTTCGTAGAAGCCACCCATTATTCGATCAGGCGAAACAGTCTGAAAACACAGATAAGAATCTGGTAGGCCATCGATCGCACAACAGCCGTCTTTGACCATATCACCAACGACCTCCAGGCACTGCTCGTCTCTGCCTGCCGATCATAACCGCATTCCAATAATCGTGCAGATTACGTGAGGCTGAGTTGTCGTTTGGTCCCGAAGGCGGTGCAACTGATGTCCGAAAACTTTGTCGACGAAAGTCATCTGCTGCTCAACGCCTCTCACGCGGGGATATGCGTGATGGACGGCAACCGCATGTACAACGTCAGTCCGACGACGTGGGCTTGTGACTGCCCCTTTTCAGTAGAGTACCTTCTACTATGCAGGCCCTCCCTGTATGTATGCCAATCGTTTAGCGGTGATCTGGGAAAACTCCGTGTTGTTTCTCGATGGGCCAGAAGGTACAGTGGAATTTTGGACATACCTGCTGCCAACTACGACGCACCCAAGAAAACGTACNGCTCGGAAAAGTCGACCAATTGCCGCAGTCCGAAAGCCCCCACATTCGGCAGGCGAGAAAACAATTTCGTAGAAGCCACCCATTATTCGATCAGGCGAAACAGTCTGAAAACACAGATAAGAATCTGGTAGGCCATCGATCGCACAACAGCCGTCTTTGACCATATCACCAACGACCTCCAGGCACTGCTCGTCTCTGCCTGCCGATCATAACCGCATACCAATAATCGTGCAGATTACGTGAGGTTGAGTTGTCGTTTGGTCCCGAAGGCGGTGCAACTGATGTCCGAAAACTTTGTCGACGAAAGTCATCTGCTGCTCAACGCCTCTCACGCGGGGATATGCGTGATGGACGGCAACCGCATGTACAACGTCAGTCCGACGACGTGGGCTTGTGACTGCCCCTTTTCAGTAGAGTACCTTCTACTATGCAGGCCCTCCCTGTATGTATGCCAATCGTTTAGCGGTGATCTGGGAAAACTCCGTGTTGTTTCTCGATGGGCCAGAAGGTACAGTGGAATTTTGGACATACCTGCTGCCAACTACGACGCACCCAAGAAAACGTACGTCACAGCATCCGGGGTGGCAGCCCTCATCGAGCTGAGAATGATAGCAGCTGTTGAAAGAACTGTTTGAATTTCTTCGCAATTGTAGCCTCACCCGGTTTCCGTCATACTTCTTTCAAATTGCGAGTACATCTTCGAATAGGAACAACGTTCTTATCGTCACTTGGGTTTCATGGGAAGCCTATCTGACGAGAGAACAATACGAGCAACCTCATCGCAACTTATAATTCGGACAATGGCACCCGCCACCTCAGAAGATTTTGAGGACGTTCACTTGTTTCAGCGTCCTCAGACGCCGAAACGTTTGGGAACTAACCCAACGTCACGGGCTACAATAAATGAACTCCAATCAGGACCCATTTAAGAGACAATTGGTATGTCAACGGTAGAAGTAAACACCAATATCTGCGGTGAATGCGGACAAATGGAATCACCGGCGGAGGGTCAGAGTATCGATAGTTGAATAAAGTGCCAATTTTAAACTCAATGGTACCAGTGGGACTGCGTGCTTACACCGTTCTTCGACCAAGGGCTTTACTGCACGCGATGCCAACAGTATTTTAAGACAAGCACGAGCAGGTAAGCCTTAAGTTTCTTCTTTTCTAGCAAACAGTACGAATCGGAAGCGTACTGAGTGGATAAAAAAGTTCGGTTGTGTTCAATAGAGCTTCCTAATGAATTTCAATTTCAGCTTCACTGCAAAATTCAGTGCCTCCCGATCGTGGTGTGGTGGTAAAACCAGATAAAATGCCGGGCTACCGGGGCTCTGGTGAACAACAGTCCCATAAAAATCGGCGCACAAACGTGCTTAACGAGTGCAAGTTTCTGACGCTGAAAATGTATAGAACAACAAGTACGAAGAACAAAAGTCAAGGAAAACTTCTACACGCGATAGACAAAGAAAACAACGGAGCTGTAAAAATTTGACAATAGCGCCCACTGGAAAATAAAATGTGGACAGAAGAAAAGCTGATTCAATTGTAGACATTATAATGCGGATGTAAATCTGTTGTGAAATCCAGTTTAACCGTCGTTAGCACGGGAGTGAAGTGAACAGGAAGGAAGTGGAGCATAGACTAAACGAGTGAACGTGGTTGAATTGCGCCCATGTGTTTTATGGCCGCAAATGATGCAAACGTTAGAAATCGGCTGATGAAGTGAACAGGACCGAACTGTAGCATAGACTTATTTAGTCTGTGTTCCAATTTCATCCTATTAACTTCACTGATCGATTAGTGATTACTAGCTCAACCAAATCTGCTGCCGGGTTAATTGTGTCCGATTTCACTAACCCCCTCACAGACCGTCTTTGTTGGCTTTCTCCTGGTCAACACCATTTCATTTTTGATTTTATCACATGTACCTCGCCAAACGTTAGTTGATCTCTTTCCTGTGCACGTGCGCACTTCCGTCATTGTGTGATTATCCCCGCTCTTACCGTTCTTGGTTCATTTTGGCACACACAACGTCACAGGTTTTCCACTAAGGATCATGTAAAATAATCCAGTGCCTTATTGTTCACAGCATGTCTCCCTGAAACACTCAGGGAACACTCGGAGAACGCCCAGGGAACTCTCAGAGACCACAGCGACCAGCGGTCTTGTGGCTTCTCTAAGGGTCTGGGTTGCAACCGTGCCTTTTTTCTTCTCTGTTCCCTATGCATAATTCTGTGTACGTTTGCTTTAGGAGGTTTGATATGAAATCATTGCCGTTTTCTTCAGCCGTGCAACTAACTGCTCGCAGAGACTGCTTGCTTCATTCTTAACGACCCATCCATTATTTCGTTCCTCAAGGTAGTTAAACCTGGATCATTCTGAGCATTGCTTATGGCACTGGCCTGCCTGCGGTATGATGTGTAAAATAGTTCCAAAACACATAGCCGCATATTGTACTTAGGTTATTGGGAAAGTTTGCATGATGTATGCTGTCCGATTGCTTGGCTGCATGTCAACTGACTGTGACGCGAACCCAAACACACACGCGTCACGCCTTTCCGGTCCATCTGCTTGTCGACGGCCGGTCTCTAGCCCCTCTAGGTAATTCGCTATTCATTGCCGTTTATAGCGCCATCAGAGACCACTTGTACACTTCGCTGGATAAAGATTTGGTCTCTCTCCTCAACGGCCTTTTGGTTTTCGCGTCTCACAATTTCGTACATGAGAAAAGGCAACTTAGTGCGTCAATCATCTGACAAATGTTGAGTGCCGATGAGTGGGCTGCAGCTCATCTCGCGCCCCTTTCCTTTCTTCTCTTGGTTGCTGCCGTTGGTTCCATATTGGGCCAGAACTAACTGCTTAGTCATAGTTCCTAACATTACTGGAAATATGCGGTGTTTCCAAACCCAAATGCGTTCTTTCAGTTCGATGCCTGTTGGGGATACATTTCGACTGCCCTAGTAGCACACTGGAACACTCAGCCGTTCCCTGAGTGATCTTTGAGTGTTCCTTTTGGAACACTCACCAAACTTCCTTGTGTCAAGGTTTTGTGTATCATTTCGCATGTGTGAAGGGTAATAAAAATAAAACACATCTTTTTTGCTAATCACAATCGTGTGAGCAGACCTACACCACCCATGTGAATTTTGTTCTATCGAACCACTTCATATTAATGGTGACCGTGCCAAAGGAGCAATTTCAGCCATCTTGCTTGATTCGTTAGGTGGAAAATGAGCGCTAATGAGTCGAAAAAGCCGAGGGGTTGTTCGCATGCAAACGTTTATTGTTTGGCCAAACTAGCGAGCCAGGAGCGTTCTGGAGGCAACGTTAAGACACCCACGGCGTTTGTTGCAGGGGAGAAATAACTGATTCCCCCAGTTTTGCAACACTTTCAGGGTAAGCGATATTTTCTATGTGAACTTAAAAATCTAGATGAACGTCCGCTTGCATTTACTTCTCCGGTCTTGGGAAGTGTCATGGGGGATTCCTTAACGGAAGCAAAGCCCAACCTGTTGCGAGTTTTTTGACAAGATGTTGCCTTCCAGCAGACTCTTTATTTTTCTGTGTTCCCATATATCCACATCCACCTGCTGGGTGGACCGTGAACGTATCCAATGTAAAGGACTGCGCTCTGGCCGTGACTGCCATCCACGAAGTATCACAAGTTGCTGTTGAGTGGAGTGACAGCACCCACTGGTTCGAAACTGTACAAAGTCAAGATGCATCGCGCAACAGGTATGTGCTTTTGATTTTCCTAACATTTTCCAGATGACTTGCAACGGGCTCACAAATACCAACGAATACTGGAACAATTGTCAGACATACCATCATCGGACGCCACGGATATAATGGATCGCGGTGGCAAACGTAAGAGGTACAGTGAAATCGCATCACGTCACATTTGCAGACAAGCTATCGTTCGTTCTGACTTCACGTATGAAGTGGAAGAGAAACGAAAACCTCCAATGTACAGCGTCGATATCGACTATTCTCCACCACCACCACAATTGGAGAACATGTCCCATGCATCTCCATCTCAACCACGATGGACATTGGGGTCACTGGAGAACCTGCCCTCTTTCTCCAGCCCTATTGCTTCCAGGTATGTCATTAGTAAAATGTTAATCAGTACGCATTTAGCTCCACCATCGTTAGTCCACCAGCAGCACACAGTGAGGCAGTGTGCAAAAACGACACAGCCAAAGAAGTGAGAGAGTTAAAAGGTAAGTATGTTCAATACAAAGATGCACCATGTTCACCAGGTGTAATTGTGAAATTAGTTCTCCAAAACATCCGAATACGCAAGGAGTTGCATGCCGAACGGCTGGAATTGAATGCATTGCGATTCCAACATGCAGCTCTCGGTACGTCATCCACTGCACACTTCCCCGTGCGATTCCCCATACAGTCCATAGGGGACATGCAGCTGCTGAATATGAAGCTGGAAGGAGCAGAAATATATACCCAGCTGGTATGTTTGACTTTTCCAATTCACAGTAAGCAGTTGACATTTTTCAGCAATGTCGGCGGCACATCCATGCGTGAATGCACTCGTAATGTTATAAGAACATTACTGACGGATGAAGTGGCGAAAACGATAAACTGGAGAGGAATGAACAATAGCGTCTCCATTGCCTTCTCACCGTTGGCCGCAGCCATCGTTGGTATGTTCGATCACCGAAAATCATCACTTGTTAAAGGTAGAATCCATCATGGAGAAGGCTTACCCCGGCGTATCGCACGCGGACGTCAGGGGAACCATTCAAAGGTGGATTCAGAAAGCCAGATTGCGGGCAACGAAAGAAACCGACGATCTCGTTACCGACATTTTTGCACTGTGATTATAATTACGTACTCGTTAAAGTTATATAGATGTTGCTGTAAAAATTGCGCTTAATATAAGGTATGAATATTTCTGTGCCTTCTACATCGTTTGTCGTAAATTGGAACATTGCGTCGTCGTGATTGTGCGAGATTAGATTTCCGTTTGACGCTACTCAGCTCCGTAGGAAAACAGATAATGGGCGGCGTGTGGTAAGATCGCCTAATGGGGCTGCGCGTATTTTTTTCTACCACCGTTCCCTGATTGTTCTAAAAGTGTCTAGTTAAAACACTCAGGGATCACTCGGGGAACGCTCAGGGAACACTCAGAGAACGGTCGTGCTACTAGGGTGTTCTTCAGGAAAGACTTTTAAAATTGCTAACGAACGGGGGTCGTGCACATAACCATTTGTTCGCTTTACGCGGAAAGATCGTGCTACTAGGGCTGTAATACCCCAGCACACAGATGTTAACTAGCAGAGTAACTATAGTAACTGTGGTTACACGCTTTCTTATAAGAAGGCGTGCAATTTCCGGAAAGCCAGTGAACTTTGTCCGCTCATTTGCCAAAACGAGCTAATTAAGATAACCGAGTTAGTTATTCACTGCACACAGTATACTATCCCCAGTCAGTATTTGAATACATATTAAAATATTTATTCTTACCTCAAATAACCAGGATAAAATTGTCTCGGAAGCATCTGAGGTCCCTGGAAAAATGACCTTGTTGCAGCCGCAAACAATTCATCCGCCGCGCGAGAAAACTCAGCAAAGATATCACGTGGTGCACTTTGTGAACATCGCTCACGTGGAACATTAACTTCACGTCTAACGCTACCACTTATGTGAGGAATACGGACCCCATAATTAGGCTCACAAAACGGTGTTTTGAATATGGAATTGAAAATATCTTCTCCAAACATTATTTTCAAAACACAATTACATGCTGCTTTAACATTTTGAAGAACTGTATGCGCTTTTCATTTTGTTGCTACATTATTGATAAAACCAAACAAAATAAAGACTGAAATTTTCGAAAAGTTTATCAAGAGATGTATCCGTGATTTTAAAAAGCGAAGAATGAAAAAGAATCGGATCGAGACACTCAGTATAATAAGGGTTGTTCCGTATTTCAGAAAACAACACAATTTTAGAAGGTAAAGCTGGTTACATTTAGTTTCCTAGTTGAAGTAATCGGATGCAGAAGTTCACAATTCATATTTTCAAAGTTCAAATCCAGGAATTGGTGAAGGCCTGTGCTTGTGGACGTCCTAATGCTCGACTGGTGTGATCTGGAGATTGACCAGACTGTGTTTTCTCTTGATGTGTTCCGTGGTGGTCTGAAGTTAGGGACAGAATAAAAGGAGTATTATCAAAACCTGGCTGCTCTAAACAGCAGAAACAGGTCATACCTCGATCAGTACAAAGTGACAAAAAAGGTTGTTCCATTAGTCGTCTAGCTCTTTTCTGAATATATCTACGCTCGCGACCTCAACGATCTTTGCAGGCAATTTGTTCCACGAGTTGACTACCCGGTTAGTCAAGGAGTCGTATCGGACAGCTAATCGTGATATTTTTCTTGTGGTTGTGAGCCTATGGCGTCATAAGTCTCTGTGTTGACGCATCTTTAACAAACCTTTCGAGGAGCTCGATCCAGTGAGGTGGGTACTATTGTATATTTCAATGAAGTCTCCTCTCACCCGCCTGCTTTCGAGCGAAAATAAGTTCAACGAAGTTAGTCGGTCTTGGTTGCTTTGACCCCTCATACCCCATACCACACGTATGACGAGCTTTTGTACTTTTTCGAGGGGGCTTTTTCTTTTTGGAGCTATGATGACCAAGCTTGGACACAATATTCCAAATGGGGGTGAACTATAGCGGAGTACATTGGAGTGAACACCGCTGGACAAGGGTTAGTGATCGCTTACTTCAGTCGATATAACGCCCGCCGCGCTTTTGCCGCGGATGCGGTACACTGAGCAGATAGAGTAAACGTACTAGTGACTCAGATACACAAGTCTCTTGTTTGCTGCTCTCCTTGACTGGAGAGCTTTGGCGAGTACATGACTTTTGAGAACGTTCAGCGGTAAATCCCTCGTTAATGTTCATTCGCAAGCTTTCGGAATGTCCCTTTGGAGGGCGGTCGAGAACAACGAACTCCCGACCAGCTTTATGTCGCCTGCATACGGATAACATAGACAGACTAAGTCGTTGGTCAGGTCGTTTATTTATACCAGGAAAATCAGAGGGGCGAGGATTGATCCCTGAGGAGCTCCAATTAACGGAGAACCTTTGTCTGACTGTACTCCCCTTACTCTCACTCTGCACGACCTTCTGACTAGAAACACCTGCATCGACCTACAGATTCCAGTAGAGATTCCGGCGTCTCTGAGTTTCCAGCAAATAAGCCTGTGGTTGACAGAATCGGAGGCTTATTGTAAGTCCTGTTAGCACACCTCGACCGCTTCTCATAATCCGGTTTCTGTGACAGTGGCTAAAAACATCAGTAAATTGGTAAGACAAGATCTCCTCCAATGGAAGCCATGTTGAGGAGCTCTGAAGAATTTCTGTTCACAGAGAAACCTTCAGATCTTCTTTCGTAATATTCGTTCGAGAATTTTGCTGACAATACTAGTCAGGCTAACTGGTCGATAATTTCCAACTTCTGATTGGTTGCCATCTTTGAAGATGGGAACTGTTCAGCTTTCTGAGGGCGCCTATTACTGCGACGATGAGGGAAGAGATTCTTCACTTCTGACGGTAGTCACGAGGGCTATCAGACTAAAGTTGAGAAGTTCAAGATGTCAATGCCATCAAAAAACAAATTCACGGCCACTGTCGATACACGCAACTTTACCCTCCCGTTGAGAAGACGTGAAACAGGAGGTGGACGTATGACTATTATGGGTTTGATTACTATGGTTTTTACTTTCATTTACTAGAACTATGTAAATCAATCATCAAACGAAAGCAATGAATATGATGGAAAAGAGATGATAGTGATGGCTAACAAGAATTAGAAGTTGACCAGCTGAAATCTCAGAAAAGGAAGGACTAGGGAAAGTCAATTAAACGAACCTCCGCAACAGGTCGGTGGTTGAAAGTTGACAAACTCCCACCACGCTGTATGTTGAACTCTGTCACTGTCAGAAAATAGTACACATTGTGGAGGCAGGTTTCAACCATCGGTAACTCGGCATCTGAGCAAGTAAATATTGGACGATGTGGCGACACTCTTCTTTTCTAACTCAGGAATGTGTTCTCGGAAGTGTGATTTCGTGTGCTGACAGAACAGAAATTCCGCCTCAACTCCGCTATTCCTCCATGAATCTTGAGAGTTTCTAACAGGTCCCCTAGTACCGTTCATGAAAGAAAAAACGTATTTGGCTTTCTCAGTTTCTCCTCGTACGAGTTATCACGCATGCACTCCAACAGCCTTGTATACATCCCTGAAATTTCGCAAGTACCTTGATGTCTCTTACCACATGCGGACACCAGTCCTACATATAGCATTAATTAAATGGCCACAATAACGCTCCATAAAGGGGTTACAGAGCCCCCGGTCCTTTTGATACGAATGTCTTCCTCAACAAACACAGCGTTCTATATCTTTTCCGGGTTGTCTGTGTACACTGATTGAAAACTTTGAGATTTCCTGTCATAAACACCCCCAAGTACGTGGTTGTCTCTACCCTTTTCATCTCCCACTCCTCACGCTGCTCATCAAGATACCTGGCCAACCTTTGCCGTTCCCAGGCAAGCAGCTGACTACACTTGGATATATTTAAAGATAGCTTACTACCTGAATACCGCCGGATTTTATTCGGGTTGCGTGCTGTCAAAATTGCCTACAATCCCCACATCAGTAGCAAAGATGTGGCGGGCAAAATTTAAGTTTTAAGCGTAGTTACTGATGAAAATTAGAAAATCTGTTGGTCTAATTATTGATCCATGAGGTACTTCATTAACCACCGCACATTCTATGTAAATTTCTCCCGCTATCTCTGCACGGTAGGCGCGCTTCCTTGAGAAGGCTTGTATTCATCCTAGAGTTCTTGAAGGAAGACAGGGAGTCTCTAGTTTGAAGAGTACCAAACGGCTGTCCATTGAATCAAGTACCTTCCTGAAGTCCAAATTATGTACCTCAAATTCCTCCCTCTATCTAATTTCCTCACGATGTCAGTGATGAAGCGAGCCAGCAAACCTATGCCTCAAGAACCCATGTTGGTCAGCGAAGAGGGGCTTATTTCTAGTAAGGTGCCTCGCAGTCCTATTCTCAGCTATTATTTCCAGTAGTTTTAGGACAACTGATGTGAGATTTATCACTCGGTGGTTCCACATCTCTCGCATTTTGCTGCCCTTATTGACACAACCACTGTTCTCGACCAGTAATGTGAAACAATGGCTTTTGCGGGGTAAGATTTAACAACGGGCCGAATGGCCCTTCCAAAAATAGCACTGAGAGATCTTAGTATTTTTAGATGCATACAGTCCGGCTCCATCGCCTTACTCACGTCTAGTCTATCCAATCCACCTTTGACCTCCTCCTCTCCTATTCTGGCTCGGCATTCCCTAGGCTGAACTCGATTGTGACAGTTCCAGAGTCTGGAATACATACCGCCTCAGAAACCGGCAAAAACCTCCGCGTTTTGTAGCTGTGGTTTCACCATATCGTCCTCAGTACCAGCAATTCTACTCAATCCTGTCCTAATGGTCCCTCTGCCCTGGGCATACCTAAAAAAGCCTCAGGGTTCTTGTGGTGGTTCTCTACGAGTAAGTAAGGCCATATCATTCGGATGGTCTGACCATGCCACACTGAATGTATCACTGGTGTCATACATCGCTCTCCAACCTACCTCGGGAGCACTGAAATCCCCAATTTAACGGGTCGTTGTGTCATGCTAGCTTGTTTTCTTATAATCCTGATGAGTTGTTCATCCTTTTATCGAGTGGGAGAGGGGCTTGTATCAACGCACAGGTGCAGAAACGTTGTTTCACCGTTTGCCATGAAACAGCTTAGTCCAATATTAATCGCACCCAGTCCCCTTTATTGGCGCTGACCTTAATGGTGCGCCAACAACAACACAGCATCCTCAACCACCCTGTCATTTTGTCTGTTCACACTGTGGATCAAATTTGCCGGATGAGGAACTTTATCGACATACATCTTTTCTCTTTACTGGTCCTCAGCAAGTGCAGCATCTTCTCAGTCAGTTGCCTTGAAAGCTCAATTCGTTCGTTCTCCAGCCTGCTAGCAGTGACACACAAGACCCTCAGGAACTTTTGACAACCATCCCTTCTTTCACTCCTCCCTAATCGAGAGGCAGTCGATGGCTGGGGCGCTATACCTGAACACTTTTCCCTTTTGCAGACGGTCCTGTTCCGCCTCCCAGCTTTGGGCTGAACGCGAAGTTCTGTAGCCGTGCACAACTCCTTGGCAATCCCAGGACCCCGTCTTGGTGCCCGGGGTGAGCGAACCCAGCCAACACGAGCCTAGGATTGCATGCATCCACTGCCACTTGCCTAGCTCCATTACTCGATTCATACCCACACGTCGCAGAATACTAACTCGCCTTAGCATATTCTTGAGCTAGAACCCCTTCGCCCTTCACCGAAAATGTACCTGCTTTATTATCGGGTTCACGGTCGCCACTGGTGACGTCATTCGCGTTTCTATCGTGGGCTAGATCCCCTTCATTCACAAAACCTATCGTAACACTGATCGAAGACGCTCCTTGGTTATGGACCTCTGCAAATCCTTGATGTCTTGTTTCACTTTCAAACAAATATCATCAACTAGCCCCTCAAGTTTCTCAAGTTCCTATTTACCCCGATCTCCTTCGGGGTTCTCACCCTGTTGAAAAGTTCCGCATTGGAATCCATGTTATTTGTTTCACTGCTCCTCACATATGCTTGCTGTCTTTTGCGCGAGTGAGCACAATGGTCGGTGTGCTACTTCCACAGGCTCCGTGTCGGCTCGATCTAGTGTTCGCGGCAAAAGTACAGTCGTGAACTTCGCTTATACATGACACACGAACTCATAGTGAATCCTTGTACACAATACATAATTCATGAGTCCTTTCTGAGAGCCTGATACGCCGACGGTGTGACCACTCCTCACACCCTTCACACGGTGTGCTATCGGCACCTAACTCCAAATAACGCTCATTAATGCTGCAACTGCCACATTTCAGTCTGACCAACTGATTGTCTTTACCTGAACGCATAAAAGAAATCCCCAGCAAACCCCACTGTTGTTAGCGTTGATTGAACAAGTTAGTTGAAAAAGAGGTTTTTGCAGGATAACTAAGTTGCTGGGTTGTAGCTGGCCAGTTGTCATCTGGCACACTTTGAAGATAGGGCAGCCAACGTATGTGGAGGTGACCAGGAGAGTGGCATATCGTGTGAAGAGGGGTTAGGTTCGTCACAAGGCAAAAAAGAGTGTGCGGTCCATTTATTCATGGATAAGGCGGGCTGTGAATGGAGTAAGATAAACGTTCAAAGCAAGTCAACAACGTTTCCGGAAGAACACCTCAGACACAGTTCACGGAAGCCGCACAACCAGGAAAATAATGAATGATAGCAAATATGTACAAAGAAAATTTATCAGTCAGCACCAGCGATGTGAGTGCAGTTGGTGATGTGGAGGAAAAATCGGTGTCTAATGCTATGGGCCCAGCCGCGGACGAAATAGGGGATGGTTTGAGTCGTGACAGTGCACTTGAGCTGCGATACAGTCAGGACAGTATTTCCAGAAGAGAGCGTGAACCACACAGTGCATAGTTTTTTGTTTCACTCTCAGATGCCTTGCTTACGACAAGTGGTAAAAGATCTATTGCAGATGAACGACTCTGTGGTGGATGAACTACAGAGCTTGTATCAGCTTGTCAATTGAATTATACACTAGTGACTCAGCACCCACTGTAACAGACGTGAATAGTTCTCTCGAACTATTCGCCTTACATTTCGACGAGGTTGTTACTCGTATAGACAGATGCAAGCTAGGGTCAGCGACTAGGTTGTCGGGGTGGTGGTTGCACGCAGTGGATCACCAATAGTGAACACCAGATTAATAGCAGTGCCTAAAGAAGTGCCGAACAGCCGTCCAGAGGATATACATTTATCAAAGTTCGGTTGGATACAGTCTGGTCCGGCTGCAATCAGAACTCGACACGACTCCAGAGACACCGAGGCAAGTGTGAAGCCAAGCGTCACAACCGAACTAATGAACGGCGTAGTCCCCGGCCCTTACTAGCTTACAACGCAGACTAGGCGCGGACCGTTTCAACGTGTGTGCAAGAAATACACAGGAGCAAAAAATGAAAACGATTTATTTCCAGTAACGTGCCCCCAACAGCTACATGGTTACTTGCCCCAACCTGATGTACCTCCCACCCTGTGATATGGTTTCCTCCCTACCCCATCCCGTCAACCCTGTGCACTCTGTGCGTCAATCGTGTGTGCTTTTAATCCAATGATTGTCATTGGTTCGCAATTGCAATAAATGTGCAATATACGTCGCAAAGACGCCTTCTCTCGAGCCGAAAGCATGAGCGTGAATGCTGTTTGTTTGCTGGTAGTTTCGGGAGCGTTTTGGTAGTGTCAGGCTTCCACGACAAATCCGGCATTTGGACGCGTTTGGGGCGGAGCTTCAACGTTTCGAAGTTCGATCCGACAGCCTCCACTAGTACAGTGAGACGAGAAGCACCTAAACACTCGATGAATAGGGACATCCAACCATAGTGTAAAAACTGTTGAGAAACAGAAACACTAACGCAAATGTTGGAAATTTAGAATCGCACGAGACAACCTGCAGGTTGTCCCGATTATCCCTGTCCCCGACAAATACATGGTTAGCTGCCCCTACATGGCGTGCCTCTCCTCCCCGTGACATGGTTCCCTCTCTGTCCCATCTTGCCAACCCTGTGCATCCTGTGAGCCAATCAGGCGTCTCCCCGATTTACTGGTCTTCATTGGTTTGTACTTGTAAT
>QNGE01007661.1:0-19940 GCA_008508345.1 Paragonimus westermani | reverse complement strand
CGCGTATTTTCGGGACCAAGATTTACCGCGTTAATTATATCAAGGAGGAGAACCCGATTTCCTATCAGTCGTCTTATTATACCGTGGACGAACCAGGCCATTAACTTTGTGAGTAAATCCACCCATTATCCTAACGACCACTGCACAGGACTGAACAACATTGGCGTTGACAAAATCAATGGAATTACACACCCTGTAAGTCACTTGAGCAGCACAATCAATTTTTGATTGAGTTCGGATTCAACTTAAACAGACATTTTATCACCAACACCTATCACAGTATTTTTATTCCCAAGCGAGAAAAAAGTTACATAAGTATGACTTTTTCTGGCCTGATGGGCGATATATCTGCCAGTTTCCACGTTTCCCGCACGCTAAACAGACGATATTTTGATGTTCTTTTATCTTACTCACCTTCAAAGCAGCCGTTTCTAGGGTCAACTGTACCAACGCGGTTTGAAGGTTGTTCAGTTCACTTGGTTCAATTGATTTCAACTAGATGACCACCAGAAAGGTTTCCATCAACAATTGACGGGCCGCGCTAACTGGTTATTCCAAATTAATCAGACATTCGATGAGAGCAACACTGAACTGCCTACGGGCTGTAGTTGGCAATATTCCTATGAACTGATTGATCAGTATGCGTTATTCCCAATCGCTACCCAACTCCAGCAAACCCCTGACAACGCTGCCTCCAGTGACACGACGTGAACGACACCGTTGCCTCCGATGACATGCTGGACGCTCTTGAACCGAAACATTGACTCTTGGCAGTCGGCAAGGCAATCAAATCATCATCAGTATCATCGTTATCAGACACGCCAACACATCATTCGATCTCACTGATGCTTAACTGCCATAAAACCATGAAAAAGAAAACAGCTAACTCTGAGTAGAAATAAAGAAGAACTGATGAGTAGTTGGGGATTTGGTTTATTTTCAAGTTATGATATCACCACTTGACTTCTTCTACTGTGAGCAGCCACCTGGACACTTCAAGTAGGGGTAATGGAAAATACTTAAGTCAAGTTATCCGGGTGGATGTGTCGAACAGGTCGTGCGAAGTAGGCATTGATGTGATTCAAGATGAAAACCCAGTAGTACACAAGTCTCATGAACTTGAAGTCGCTGTCGGGATGTGTACTTTATCCTCACTCGAAAAGGACGGTGGAGGTAACGCCATCACGACATATTCTGTAGAGATTTTTGAGTACGCCCAGGCAATATTCAACATAACCGTAGGTTACTATGATGGGTAGTTTGTTCTGGCTTCCGCTGATGTGGCCGGTATCGTGTTGTTGGGATCTGGGCGGACCATTGTCTATCTACCCGCTGTTTGACGGAATGGGTATCTCTGAAATGTTGCCTCTCAAATACTCATTAGTCCAAATACCTAACGGTTCTGTTGGTAGATGGGCAGTTGTGAATTGGTTGCAGTGACCAGTAGTTCGGTGGTTTTGCCAACTGATTTCAAGCCGCTTGGTTTTAAAAGTAAACCTTCGACTACGGGTGTGTGCTGATGGATGGTAGGTTGGGGATTGTACAGACAACAGAAAATTTCCTGGCACTGAGTTGAGGTGGAGATACTGGACAAGAGGTCTCTTGCGAACTCACAGAGAGCCGTTGGTTATAAGTTGGTGCGCTAAGTTGTGGCTAAACGGGTCGCGTGAACTGTCAACAAATCGTCATTTTCGCACTGTACTCTATTGTTTTTCACACGCACCGCGCTTTTTGCGTCACATCGCTGTCCGTAGGTTGACGGTTCGCATTCATGTCTTCCCAGCTCGTGGTAATGTTGTAAGGTTAGGTCAACGTCACCTACGTACACCAGAGTTCGCAGTCATGACAACAGCTCTGGTCGCAATTTTGTACGCTTTCCAAGATCACATTTGACCAGGTCTATATTACGAAGTGAAACATTCACTTGCGATCAGCAGAGAAGTGAGGAACGATCCATAATGTTATTGTTATGGTCATCCTCCTAACACATTCATACAGGTCAGCAAGCATGCACGCACGTCACAACGTTGCCTCGACGTTTAACACTGGTATGATTACTTGCTCATTGATCGGTCAGGATTTTTGTTTGTTTGATTTGTTTCACACTCACTAATCGTTCGACACGATTTATCCCCAGATAAACACCGGAACAGGAAACCACAAGCAAACATTGTCGACCCCAACACATAAATATGGACATGCGATAATTGTAATCCAAGAGAGTTGACTGCGCGCTCGTGTGACGCACACG
This sequence comes from Paragonimus westermani, assembly GCA_008508345.1. Taxonomy (NCBI): domain Eukaryota; kingdom Metazoa; phylum Platyhelminthes; class Trematoda; order Plagiorchiida; family Troglotrematidae; genus Paragonimus; species Paragonimus westermani. The sequence continues at coordinate 17,689 of QNGE01007661.1, read as the reverse complement.
GAGGGGAGGGTTTCTTCGTTTGACGGATGCCCCACCACCAGTTGCGAAGGTTAATTAAACCTGACCAACAACTCTTACGCAATCTAGCTGAGCAACTTATGAGGACAAACGCTATATTTCAAAATATCGAAAATCCCCGTAGAAAGCATGTAAAAAATGTCGGTTTCAGCGAACAGAACTATTTTCGATAAATTCTCGTCTTAGGCTGGTACAATTATACATCGATTCAAGTAACAATAAAGGAAGTTATTGATAAGAAATAGTGCGAGGGTAAGACGATTGGGTAAAACACAAACATGACTCAGTTGTGGTTGTGCTTGCCAGATTTTACGATGTCAGTGTTAATTGGGGTGAGTTGGGGGGGGGACGGGATAACACTGCCTCGTGGGTTGAGTGTACGTATTTGGCCACGGTAATCCCAAGGCGTGAACGAACTGCTTTTGAACACACAGATCCAGTTGACTTAATCGGATTGCGACCGCCTCGGCTATAGACGGGATGCGCCACTTGATCTTTCGTGACGCAGCGGCCGGGGCGCGGTAGACAATGTGAAACGCTCTATCCGTGTCCGTGTGTCGGTCACAGTCGACTAGGTGGGCCAGAATGGATGAGTTAATGTTCTCTGTTTGTCCAGAGCGAAGCCACGCTGGGCAGTGTTCACGAATTCTTTCCGATAAACGCCTAGTGATGCGACCAATAAATGCTGAACCACAGGAACAGTCGAATGAATAGATCAAAAATGAGGCTTCATTGTTAGGCATATTGTTTCTCAGATTAAGTGGCACCGTCCGGTTTGATTGGAACGTTATAACAAGACTTGCAGCATAATAGGTACTGCCAATCGCGTTAGTGCTACGTCCAGAGATCCTGGAACCTGTTAAGATAGAGGTTAACAAATAGTTTGAGAGACACCTTAGAATTTGTTGATTCTATCTTTCATCTCAACGTGTCGGACAAGAAAATGTTGTATCGTCTCTACTTACCAATGTCCCCCTGGTCGAAACAATACAATTTTATGTGATTATATCGAAAGTCGACGGATTAACGTCGGTCTTCCTGCGACTGAGCTGAAAGAATTACTAATGTTCCGCACTAGCAACATCCAGTTTCAATTCAATGGTGAGATTTATCGTCAGATTGATGGCGTGGCTATGGGTTAACCGTTGGGCCGATTAGTCTGAAACGAGGCCTTGTACGCTGCTTGACAAATAGGGCGAAAAGAATATCTACAGAAGATACGATAGAATGTGTGGCTTTCATCGACTCTCTGACATACTCAGATTAGGTCATTCTTCACCAATTCCAGGGGTTCTTGACGATTCCTCTGAAGCGCCTTTGAACGGATTTGTCTGAATTGACTGTTCATCAACTCAGCGAAAGGTGCTACATATATATAATGACTGACGGACTCCGGAAAACCACCGTAATGGATACCGGATCGCTTATCATCGTCAGCAGCCTCATTCCCTCTTCATCGTTGAGGGCACTCGGTGTTTCCTCCAATATGAACAGCAAACTTCTGAAAACAGTCACAAGATTTTGGAATGGTGATGATCCGGGTGATACGCCAGACATCCCTAAAACCATAAGAGAACATATAGCTTTTCTGTCAGCAGCTAATCTTCAAGTTCACACACAAGACTGGGGTGGTACATAAGAGAAAACTACCATAATGGAACACTGCTGTCAAAGGCCTGACCCCGGCACTGTTATACGCCCCTAGAGATTAAGGGGTTCTTTATCTCCAGTCGTTCACACCCTCAACAGAACACCTATCTTCATCAAGCACCCCACTCATACGGTTCCAATGGGATATCTACGGCCAATCTTTTTACTACCTAACCTTGTGTCTTATGTTTGTGAGCAAGGAGATTGTCTGTATTAAGGGAAGCGTAGATACAGCTCAGGGGAAATCCTGTTACAGTACACATGATATTGTGCGTCTGTGTAACTCTGTTTCCATGCCATCACCCCACAGTTGGATTTAAATTGCGAATAGAATATATCCCAGTTATTACATTTGCGTTATTGAATTATGTTTCAAAATTCCGCCGCTCTCGATGAAAACCATCGCCCTCTGAAAACACCAATTACTGCTGCCACTGGTGAACAACTTTTGAATCCAGCTTGCTCTCACTCCAGTGGTGTATCTCTACTTACGAAGTTAGGATCTGACAATACAAAATCGTGTTACCTGTTGCTAAGACGCTGTGAGCAAAACGCTGTGCACTTAAGTGAGTTCCGTATTCCCTCTGGACCCTCAGTCAGCGAACCTAACTTGAGAAACTTCAACGGAATCATGGTGTTTCTGGCAGACATAGCCGTTTGAGTTCCCCGTCGAATGTAGACGATGGTTCAAACAATTGAGAAAAAAGACAATAATCTCCAGAACGACACATCTCAATTACGGACATTCTCTGCAATTGTAACAGAGAGGCGGAAAAAGTAATCCACCAAACCGGTAATGTTTAACAATTGCTAATTTGTTTGCCGCTCATTTCACCAAACTCCTATATAGCTGAAAAAAATTTCCAAAACGAAACTTGGTGACTTATGTTTCCTTTGTATATAGAATCCCCTGAAACTTTACAGTGATGAGACTTGTGTGTGGACACACGCATTCTTTTACAAACAATAAATATAGCATGGTCGAAAACCCAGTATCCATTACTTCACATAAACCACTGAATTCACTGCAGTTTCATCGTGAACACTACTGTTCATGTCAGGGATTGAAAAGCCATCCCTTGGTGACATGTACCATCCACGAATGCTTGAAGTAGAGTATTAACGACAGTAAGTTATTTTCACGTTTTCCCTAACTGAGGTTATAGACCTAACTAAGAAAAAGCTCCCCATAGTTCTGACAGTCGAGAATTGTTAGTTTTTTGGTAAACGATTAAATTTGTGTATTCCTCAAACTATATGAAACGCCTTGATGAATATTGCTACAGTTCAACATCCTCCATCTCTCACTTCCGGTCTTCAGTTCAGAGTACGTCACCTCTGTTCAGTCTGCAATATTATGCTCATCTCTTTCTTATATCAGATGGGTGAGAATTTCGTCTTCAAACTCGGTTAATCAACGACCGACTGCTCTGTAAGATATTCAACTTGGACTGTTCTAATCTGGTTTGAACTGGATACACAGTGTGTGCGTAGAACCACAGAGGTACAACGTAAGTCATTTGTGGGAAGTATGTGAGTATCCACATGACTCCAAACATGAGTTGACCATGTACATGTTATACACTTGACACGCGATGCCCACGTGAAATGGCAAACGTGCCACAATATAAGGAGGAGAGAGTGTCTGGAGCAAAGAAAAGGGAAAGGTTACAGTGATGTGCAGAGGTTCGCAGCACAAGCGCCGTTGACTTCGAACTTTAGCGTAAGCAATCCGCACAAGCTTGTTTATATCACCAATCTGCCAATGTGGTAGACACACTACACCACACTCAACTTTATGTTACCGAATGGAAAACCCCCACGTTTAATTACGAACTAGGAGATCATACATATATTGAACACGTGATGACCACAAGGAGTGGCAAACGTATCATAATATAAGAAGAAAGGAAGATGATGTCTAGGGTAACGAGGAGAAAAATGTGAAGAGATAACGATGAAAAAGTTACTTAGATGCACACGGAGAGTCGCATCACGAGGGCCAGTGACTTCTAGTTTTCGCCGTATCTAACAGCGTCCTTAGCCGACAGAGTCAATTCCGTATGGTTATAAAACCGTTCGCCGATAGAACCATGAATGTGTATGCTTCGTAAGTATGTTCCCATATGAACAAGAACTGAATTGCATCTTTCGATCATCCACTCTAGTTGTGATGAACGATCCCTCAAGCGTTTAACCTTGACCAGTGAGGTAAGATGTGACAGATATTGTAAGTGAGATTGAGATCCAATCTGATGGGTCTATGTCGAATTTGGGAGTGACCAGAAGTTATCATCTTCTGAAGATAGACCATTTACCAGGTGTGAAAACTTCGGCTAAGGAGTCGTCCCGCATCCTTTTAGGCATTCTTCGAATCCTAGGTTACGAAAGTGAAACAGCCATGTGTGTGGATATATCTTATAAAACCAACAATGGGGTACCAGTGTTTCAGAAATGGTACCTCACAGACAAATTTTCGGAACTAGAGTTACTGCAAAATACACGAGGAGAAGAACTCGATTGCGGTAGGACACCAGCTGGAATCAGTAAGACTAGGAATTGTTCGGCCAGTTGTTAAAGTACGATAAGCAAGTAACAATGACATCACGTGAAGCTCCAAACAAGCAAACCTAACAAACACCTTCGTCGATAAAAAGAACAGAACACATGAGTTGAAAGAGTACATATTCACAAATTATTTCATAGCAGTCAGAAGTGACAGATGATTGGTTCGCCGCACTTGATTGATCGAGCAACGTTAGGGTGAAGACTGCAAGAGAACAGGGAGCAAAAATGCGTCGGTATGCTTTGAGAAGATGATAAAACCACTCGTCTGATAACTGCGTGGGAACAGTGAACTATTGAGAAAATCTTGAGGAACTCGTCAAATTTGAAGTCACTCACACGATACATTGACGAACGCAAAAACCGATACACATAGACGGGTGAATCCTCGAAACGAAACTGATTCGAGCTGGTTGTTACAAACACCTTCGTCGATAAAAAGAACAGAACACATGAGTTGAAAGAGTACATATTCACAAATTATTTCATAGCAGTCAGAAGTGACAGATGATTGGTTCGCCGCACTTGATTGATCGAGCAACGTTAGGGTGAAGACTGCAAGAGAACGGGGAGCAAAAATGCGTCGGTATGCTTTGAGAAGATGATAAAACCACTCGTCTGATAACTGCGTGGGAACAGTGAACTATTGAGAAAATCTTGAGGAACTCGTCAAATTTGAAGTCACTCACACGATACATTGACGAACGCAAAACCGATACACATAGACGGGTGAATCCTCGAAACGAAACTGATTCGAGCTGGTTGTTTTGGAGGAGCGTGTGACCGTCAGATATCCGGTCTCTAGAGGGATGTTGCATATGAAATTGCTTTCTCTGGGTGACTTCGACCCCCAAACGAATGAGCTAACAGACTGGTGTGAAGAACCTAATATTTTGGGACGACAGACAGAGTGNGTGAGTAGTCACCCAGAGCGAAGATACATGTTTGAATTTGTGAAAAATTCATAGATAGACAGCTTGCAACGTAAAGTGATATGATAATATATATGCCTACCTGTTTGTTACACTGATTCGTCCCCTAACGTTCGTCGTCCTCGTCATCATCATCATCATCACAATCATTGTCGGCGTTATCATCGTCTTCTTCATCGTCAGCATCATTGTCATCGTCATCACTATCATCATCGTCGTCATCGTCATTATCATCACCATTGTCGTCATAATCACCATCACCCTCGTCGTAATGATCATGGTCGCCGTAATCATCAACACCGTCGTCGTAATCGTCATTATAATCACCATCGTGGTCACCTTCATCGTCGTAGTAATCACCATTATGCTCGTCGTAATGGTCTTGTTCGTCGTATTCATCATGATTGTGGTCATAATCCTCACTATCATCCCCATTGTGGTCGCCTTCATCGTCGTAGTAATCACCATTATGCTCGTCGTAATGGTCTTGTTCGTCGTATTCATCATAATTGTCGTCGTAATCCTCATTATAATCACCATCGTGGTCGACTTCATCGTCGTAGTAATCACCATTATGCTCGTCGTAATGGTCTTGTTCGTCGTATTCATCATAATTATCGTCGTAATCCTCATTATAATCACCATCGTGGTCACCTTCATCGTCGTAGTAATCACCACTATGCTCGTCGTAATGATCGTGTTCTTCGTAATCGCCATTATCGTCGCCGACCTCATCATCACCCCGTTCATCATCTGCAAATAAAAGCACGCTTTGATGACATCTTCTATCTTTGAATCTAACCTAATACAACGTTAGCTGAGAACTAAGCAAAATGCAGCGTTTTACACGCAAAACCGCACACTCACCATCCCATTCATTATCGTCATCCTCTCCATCAGGATCATTGTCATCATCAAAGAGTAGGTCTATTGCAGGTCCCAGGTCTCCTGAAGTTGAGAGCAAATAGTTTTCACATAGTGAGACAATCATCAGGCCGACAGTACAAACCCAATTAACCCACTCCGTTATTCGGATACTGATCAACACCAGTCGGATGGTGACTCTTCAGATAAATCAGATCGACCATATGGTACATAGTAACATTAAGTGACCAACTGAAACCATTGTGTTCCACCCTGTGGGAGTTTCTGAATCATTGGAAGTAAATTACGATTGTGGGCGAGCATCTGGACGATGTTGACCAAAAATGGATGCAGGCTAAGCAGTGAACTGATTCCCAGGAAATGCCTACTCCGCACACCGCTGGACACAGTTAAGGGGATGATCAGTTGAGCCACACAATGGTAACAACGATCGGCCCGACCACTCGTAACTAAACCAGTTCGGTATTATTGCTGATAACATTGCTCGCTCCGTCTCCCTCTCAATAACACAGTGGCTTTCTAGACCAGATTGTGGGCCTTTCACAATACTGCAAGATGATCCAAACCATATGGTTTGCAACCTTAACAATCTCAACCAAACCTGACAATATATACCTGTCATACAACGTTAGCTTGCATTCTTCTCTAGTATAGTTGAGCATGAATTTGTCAGGCAGGAACACTTACCATCATGGTCGTCGTCATTCCATCCACCTTCATTGTCGTCCCGTTCACATGACAATCGGGTTCGTCGTCAAACGTGTCAGGTTTCATGAAAGTGAACACAAATTATTGAAACTGTTTTACGTGAATCTGGAGCAGGATGAAGTGGATGTGTTCAACAAAATCGTCTACTATTGTGTTCATGCTTCTGTGTATGGCAGATTTCGTGACTGTCTTCTTGCGTGTTCTGTTGTTCATATCAGATCGGCTACACCACATAGAATACACTTAGACATGTCAGTCAACCGGGGCTCAAGTTATTGTCCGTACATGTGGGTTGCTGTTTCCATGGTCCTCTGTAGAAACTAATCAACATTCTACTTTGAATGAACACCCGACGGATTGAATGTTTCGTTATATGAAGAAAATCACTTTAACATATGATATTCAGTTAGCCCTTCTATATAGTTTTTTGGACTGATTATCTCAGGCTTTCTTAGTCAGCTGGTTAGCATCAGTCTGGTTAGCAATCCGGTTAGCAATCGATCTGAGGTGCATGAGGTGCATTCATGTTCGTAGTGTGAGGTGTCAAGTCCACACCGCATACTCAGTAGTTCTCACGTATCAAATGGGGAGCCCTGTGTAGGAGGTGTACATGGACGATCGATTGACAACTGAAGAGCTGACAGTCCAGTAGAGAGTGAGACCATCTATGTGACCAGAAAGACGAGTATTGCATAAGTGACACCGTTCGGGAGAAACGTGTGCATAATCATGGAAACTCACGTTTTACTAGTGCGCCTTCTATTTGATCTGCAAATGTAATAACAATTTCGAAAATTATTGCATATGATTAGAAGTTTCTATAATAGACATGCAATTATTGTGTGTACTAATAGCATATTTCATCTGGTACCATTGGAAAACAACCTTTGAGGAGACTCAATGTTCCAACGTTTGGGAAATTCACAATGGAGGAGTTTCTTCCACCACTGACTTTCCAAGCATTATAGGAGGCTAACGTTATTAGGAAAAACGAAGAATGACACAGTGTTTCGCCAAAAGAAGTTTTTGATTTGCCATCCAAAACTCAATCAGATGGGGGAGTATTGTTAAAACCACTTGTTAACGGGGCAATGCACCAGAACCGGTTGTGTAACGCTTATCTAGCAAAGCATCATCGGGCCAACCACCATGTTCCTCTAGTTTTGGCGTTCTTTGTTCAGCCTCACTTAGCTCGGTTTCAAACGAAACACAGTGATATACTTTTTTGTGATACTGATTGTTCATGACTGTTCCCCTCAATTTTCACTCATCCAACATCCACTACTGTATCTTTCATCTTATATGAATATGCGCATGCCAGAAGAACGGATGCTCACAACTACAGATGTACAAACTGAATTGTTGGTTTGAATTTCCGTGATAATTTCACGAGAATTACAACTAGAACAGTGTATGTGTGACTTGGGTAGTGCTTACGGGTAATCTGTGGTTCGCACTCAGATGAACTGTCTGGCTGAATCACTGCTGGGTTACGCGTCATACACGGGTCTCGCTGTTGTGTATAAAGCCGAACGGCAGTGAGAACCATTGTGAGTAGTATAGGTTCATGCGTGTGCGATTGGTCAGTTAACGAATTCACCAAACTTCGCTCACCGTGTCTGACAGAATGGTAGTGATCGTATACTTAGCCAGCAGCACCTGAGCCGTACTCAGTTTGTTCGGCCCCTCAAAGATGACATATACCTTAACAGAGAGCTAAGGATTGGGTGGACTATTAACTTAGGTCGTTCTTTCGAATGATGAACGGCCAACTGACCAATGTCCTATTACTACTAATAGTCCTGTTGAATAATAACCACAAAGACACTAAAAACTTACATGGTGATAATGTTGCCACCACGAAAGTCAGCAAGAGAAGCACTGGGCTGGCAAGCAGCATCTCGCTAATTTCAGAGGAACAATACTGCTCGCGAAAGGCCTCCGTTTTTATACTCTCAGTCACCCCTTCCGTACTGCCACAGGCATGCTGAAAGCAGTGCTGTTCAAACACAAACGCGTTCTCTCGTGACACTTTTACAGTGCACACGCTGTTGCTTTCGGTTCCCGTAGGCTGCGCATTCTACGAACAACGACTGAGTAGGTTGTTCTTTCTAGTGACTGTGTATACGTAAACAGCTGACTCACTACAGATGTTGGTAAAATGGCATGACGCTTCCGTATTCCGCATAACAAATCCAAGCGGCTGAGAAAGTTGAAGGTCAGATTGAGTTCGCGTGCGCTTCTTACAGAAAACAAGGGAACATGTAAGAAAGTGAAGAAGAAAACTATATCTTGTGTACCCGTGGTGCACTTGATTATACAGAGATCGTGTTCTGGTGGCTGCACCACACTGACATACTACTATCGACACATATTCTATTGGAAGCGTGTGACAGTGGATAACGAGTCTTCTGGCCGCCATAACACCCACTTTATACTCTCGACCAGCTCACAAAAACTAACACACTGACACACTACTCTCGGATTCCAACTGCTTTCCCGATTTGCTGATGTTGCTCTCGTTTCCCTGAAGCCAGAGTGTGACAGTGTTATTCATGTGCTCGTGTTTGTCCGCAGGTGTGGCTCTTCTGATTTCACATAAGTATGCACAGGCAGATTAGTTCCGATTGAACCACAGCACATCTATTTCGCGTAGGTTCAACTCGAGTAGGACTGAACTAGCCGGATCGACTTGTTGTCATGGGAGCGATTAATTCTGCTTGTCGATATGAAATCAGAATTCTGGAGCGGCGTACATCCGGCATTCTCGAGACCAGAAAAGCGCATGTAATGGGTGTCAATGGAGTGGAGGAATTAAAAAATAACGAGTGATTTCATATCCGCTCTGATATGTGTGCCCCCATTGGCGTGGTAGTCAGGCTTGTGCACTGCATCGATTCAGAAAGCTGTGCTGGGTAGTATTACGTTAGTCCCATTTGAAATCACGTGAGATAGGCCAAAGAGGATCAGCCGGACAAACGTTACTATATCGCACTAGTGACCACCAAGAGCTGCTTGGGCTATGAGGAAAGTCTACAACAGAGTAACGTTCATGCTTGCAGCATTGTTGTCTTCCACATACAGAGAGTAGCAATCAAAAGGGGTGCTCTCAAACACAGGGCACTCTACCTTCCAACAGCCGATCTCGACCGTCTGCGCGTTATTATACACGGTAATAAGAACCGCACCAATTCTCAGAAGCCTGCTATAGCGTGTAATGCATCTGTTGCAGGTAACAGCAATCAAAACTGTGCGTGGTGCTGTGGTATGGCATAGGTTCCCAGATGGAAAGTAAACTGCAATCGCGAATGCACCAGGGTCGTTCACACCTCCTATGCAAAACAACAGTCAGATTGATGAGTAGGCTCTGGCATTAATCTCCGCAATTAGGGATTTTTATTTTTAAAAAAACAAAGGATACCTCCCACACCGTGATGGCAATGCGGTGGATGGCATTATATCCGACATTGTCCATTCACACAGCACCGATACACCTACTGCTCCCGGCGAGGCTACAAGGAGGACCATTGCCGTGTTAGGAAGGGTCAACACCGACTCAATCAGGACTCCCGCAAGTCACACAGGCTCCGCTTCCCAAGAGCTCTGGTAGTTCTCGCAGGAAGAAATGACGATCACGTAACGCGCAGAAAGTACGTATCCGTCTCCATCAAAGGCAGGTCGGTCAGACTGCAGCTCGATACACCATCTGACATCACACTAATCTCTGATAGCACGTGACACACCTACAATGTGCCTGACGACCCAGCTTGTTTGAAGCGCTACCGGCGGTCGATTGCCCATCATTGGCGGAGTCCAGTACACTGCACTCCCTAACGGATCGTCAATCAAGGGTATCTGTTGCGTGACCTCCAATCCTGGCTTTGGCCTCTTTGGATTGGATTTGATCGACAAATTGCACCTAGTTGACAGGCAGTTTCTCCAAATCTGTAACCAAGCTCAAGCTCAGCAGAAACTAACGGTGTCTCCAGAAGTCAGCCTTCAACTCACAAAGCTTCCCAGCAGAGACACTCGGATGTATTCACAGAAGAACTCGGTTGCTGCACCAAAATGGAGGCAGTCTTATCTCTTCGTCCTGGATCGGAGCCGGTATTTCGACCCACGCGTCCAGTACCTTGCTCTGCGCTGGCAACTGTCGAGCAAGAACTGGAACGTCTTCAGCAAGCTGGTGTGATTGAACCGGTGAACTAGTCAGCATGGGCGGTTCCTACCGTCGTGATCAAAAAAGCAGATGGATCAATACGACTTTGTGAAGACCACTCCACAGGTCTAAATGACGCCCTCGAGACGCATCAGTATCCCTTGCCGATACTGGATGATCCCTTCATGAAACTGAAGGGCGGAAAATGTTTCGCGCAGCTTGACCTGACCCAGGCTTGTTTAAAATTGCCCACTGCTGAAGGGTCCAAGGAACTGTTAACAATTAACACCCACAGAGTACTTCGCCGATTGAACCGCCTGCCATTTGGTGTGAAGACAGCGCCAGCTATCTTCCAACAGGTGATGGATACGATGCTTACAGATATTCCCGGTGCGGCTGCCTACCTAGACGACATCGTTGTTATGGGTTACAATGCGGAGGATCTGGAGCAGAAGCTGGACCAAACTGTTACTCGTTTGGGTGAATATGGCTTTAGGCTTCGTAGTGATCAATGCAGCATTGAAATGTTCAGCATAAACTTCCTCGGATTCACTGTGAACAAAGATGGCCGACGACCTGACCGGTCAACGTAGAAGCCATACAGAGGATGTCACTTCCAACTGACTTGCCAGTACTATGGTCTTTTCTGGGGTTGGACAGTCAGTACAGTTCCTTCCTCCCAGAACTCCATCGAATCCGAACGCCAATGAACCGTTTGCTCACTGAGGATGCCACGTGCGAGTGGTCAAGAGAATGGCAAAACTCCCTCGATCGCCTCAAAGCTCCTGCTTAAGCACCACGATCCGACGCTATCAGTTTTCGTGGCTGTAGATGCATCCAACTACGGAATAGGTGCTGTGGTATCGCATACTTTTTCAGATGGAAGGGAAAGAGCAATCGCGCATGCACCAGAGTCGCTCACACCTCTTGAGCAAACCTACAGTCGGATCGATACGGAGGCTCTGGCACTGGTCTTCGCAATCAGGAATATTTTAGAAATGTTGTACGGCGACGTTTTACTTTGTTGATGGATCACAAACCGTCGCTCGCAGTGTTCGACTCAAAGAAAGTAATCCCGGTTTACACGGCCAATCGTCTGCGAAGATGGGCAACAATGCTTCTTGCCTACGACCTAACAATACAATACCGTTCCACAACTAGCTTTGGCCAGGCTCACGCTTTGTCCAGACTCATCGGATCACAGGCACCGAAAGACGAAGACACAATAATCGCGGCGACCAACATTGAACCCGATGTATAGCTTATTCTCAGCGAGGTTGTTTGAGCACTTCCAATGAGAGCAGAGATGATCAAGGAGGCGACCAAAGTGGATCCAAGGTTTTCCGTGTTAATTATCTTCAAGGAGGAGAATCCGACTTTCTATCGACCTCATTATACACATTATACACCGTGCACGAACTAGCGTATTGAGGTTTACAACACTATGCGAACATTTGATCTTGTCAGTTTAGACAAAATTTGATCGCGGCCTTGGCATGGTCAATGAAATCTGCTGCCAGCATAGTCTGACGTGCGCCGGGAGAAATAATGAGAGATCGTTCGATTACGTGGTCACTGATTCCGATGTGGTATTTTGGCAAGCCATTAATCTGGAGAGTGAGTTCACCCACTGCTTGAACGACCACTGCACACGGCAGAAAGTGCTTTCTTCGCCGAGGCTTCTTCAATAAAATTGCCGCCCGAGTTTCGATTAAATAGGGCCAATCTTCCAAAAACGGTGATAGTCAAAACTGGACAGTCGGCGAACATCTTCAGCGCGGGTGGGCCAGGTTTCGTAGCCATGTAGCATGACAGCACGCACGGAAAAACAGTGCACCTGCCCGTTCGTGAAAAGCTCAAAGCTTTTTGTCCTCACTAGCGACGTAATTGGCATATGCTCTAAAACGTAAATGTGACTTGGTTTATTGACATCTATGCGAACATCCGGTCATCTGTCAGTTTAGGCAAAACTATTCACCAGTCCCAACATACCGTCCTCATTAGTGACGACAATCCACAAGCCGCAACTGTCTCTGAAATGGTATTGCTTACTTTTTGAAAATAAGTGCATTTCACAGGAAATAACGGATATGACCAACATGTACAAGTGCCATGAATTGTCTTCACATTCGCGAGGTTTAGAGCGATGTCGTTGTCTTAACTCATCTGACAACACCTGTCATCAGGATGGAAGACGACACCTTCGGAAATCTCACCTCTAAGTGTCATCCCTAGTGGAAAGTTCTGTCCACAGGCGCCCATATGCGGCATTTCTGTCTGCCACCGAACAGCCGCTGGTGTGCGTCAGCAACTTTCATGTTCGCCGAGGAATTCCGTGCGGAGGTAGCGGTTTTACTCTCCGATAAACCAGATGCAGTGGAGCTTGCCTTAAGCTGGGGACTATCCATAGGTGACTTGTGTGGGTGGGTAGTTATGAATACGATACAAGCCGAGTCGGAGGCGTGGAACTCTGGATCTGGTTCGGAAATGCCGAGAGTGCAAACTTCGCTACAAATATCCAACTGCAACTAAAATATCCACTCAAACTGGATGGTGATCATAACTACTTGACCGCGGCCGGACGGAGGTCATCTGGAACAGACGCAGATATGACTAACAAGTGAGGTTTACCCGTTCGACGCAAGCTGCATTGCAAGTGAACATAAAGGGGAGTGGTACGAAGGTGGCTGTTGAACTGTCCCCAGTCGTTGACCCTGTTTTTGGTTATCTCATTCAGGACCGCATTATCAACAGACTAAGTGTTGGTTATCCCAACTGTGTGCATCCACCAGCAGAGCATACGCATCGCTTGTCTCACATTTGCGGACTTAGATACAGAGACCGGGTTACAAACCACCTCACGAGAATTCCAGCTGAATGGCTTTCTCAAGGGGCCTGCCCAGAAGCAGGCCGCCTAACCGAGTCCGGTTGGCAAACTGCCCCAACACACTACTTCAACCATAGCCAGGTTAGTCGACACGGGGGTGTATGCGCGTTTCCGGCCCCATATCTCAGTTCCATTGCCCCAGTGTCCTGGCCATCATGTGCCGTGATCGATAACACCTGACTGTTGAGACTTTCCTCACTATGACCTCACAAAAAGTGTGCTGCGCATCCATCTCTGTTAATTTTGATCAGTGGGCAGAAACACTGACATGCTATCTCACAGTAGTTCTGTTGTCATTGACCAGAAGAGCATCACTGCTGCGGGCGTCTAATAAAAACACGTCAGTGGTTGATTGTTGCGATCAACGAACAGTGGATAAATCCTGAATGGTCTGGCTGAATTCATTAGGTCCTAACCCACGAGAAACCTGTATGGAGCGTGAACGGTGATATTCAGCGAGAATATGTAACAGCACTATTCATGGCTGAACAACCTGGTTACTGAGGCTGTCAACCGTATTGTCTAATTTCGTTCACCTATCTTGCTTGGTGATTGTTTATCGGTCTGAGTTATGGGCACTAGCTCTGTCTCCTGAAGCAACGATCAGAAAACCTGATCATTACGCATAAACGAAATTGGCTGGACGTTCAGACGGGATAATTCCATAGCGCTTCTCATGAGGTCACTGGAACAGCGGTTGACACGATCGCCACGTGAAACAGTGACGTGAGTGTTAATCTCGGCCATCACAAGGACGTGCACTGTTGAGGAGTCTTAATGGATAGGGAATCACGAGTTGAGTGCTTCTTTTCGAAAGGAACTGACTGACAGATCTATCTGAATGTGAAAGTTGCGATTAAATGTGAGCGATGGCACGTTTCCTACTGGCTTGGGTGGTTAATCAATGGGACAAGACACGGTAGGCGACATCCGGTTCGGATTCGCCTGTTACAGTGACCGGAATCAAAGAACGCATGCACTTAACCATCACCACATGCGGCCTGCGCGGCACCGCTAGTGGGTCCACCCATACACCACGTATCCAGTGTAAACCCGAGGGAATCGGACCGTTGGGTTTGTGAGTGGGGCCTTTGTTTCCAGCCGGTCAGTGCTGGTTAGCCAATTCATAGGCTAGTTCGAAATTGAAATCCCTGTCTCTCAAGAAATAAGCAGAGAGAGACTCCAATCGTAAGCTCTCCACTGGGGATAAACGTAGAGAAGGTATAACGGAAGAAGCATTCCATTATATGAGTACATTTTAGTGCACTCTAGTGTGGATATGGAGTCAAACCAAAATGCAAGGTTGGACTGGAAGAAAATCGATGAAAC
This sequence comes from Paragonimus westermani, assembly GCA_008508345.1. Classification (NCBI taxonomy): domain Eukaryota; kingdom Metazoa; phylum Platyhelminthes; class Trematoda; order Plagiorchiida; family Troglotrematidae; genus Paragonimus; species Paragonimus westermani. The sequence goes on along the minus strand of QNGE01007661.1, from coordinate 2,556 downwards.
ATCCACCAACAAGACTAAAGAAGAGGAATGGCAGAAGGCCACAGAAAGCCAGGTTTCTGAAAGCAGGCGCGGGTGAGTTCCAAACAACAGTAGTTGTTATTCAATGTGAACAAGGGGAAAATGCCTATAACTGATACAAACTACTCATCGCCTATGGGTTGACACCACATATCCATTGTAAACCCGAAGGAATAAGACAGGTAGGCGTATGAGTGGGAACTTCGTGTCCGGCCGGCCAGTGATGGTTAGTCAACCGACTGGCTGGCACGAAAAGGAAACCCCTATTTCTCGAAGAATAAACAGACAGAGACTGCAATGACAAGGCCCAGATTGAGGAGACAGATATGTAAAATGTAACGCAAGACACATTTCAGTATAAGTTTCTGAAAACAGGAGCGGATTAGTTGCTGTACAACCATATTCTCGACCGATGCAATCATCATCAGAAATAGGATGGATACCCTGGTACAACCTGCCTGAGTGTAACGCACTTGTCTTCCCCTCGCCGCCGGGCACTATGAGTAGGTTGGCGACCTACTAAGCCCAAACGGCCAGCACATTTGCGGCCGCACACATCGCAACGCCATATAGACATGTCACCACGACCTGTGGCACTAACGGTTCCCTTGTGTACCGCGCGCTTCACTTCACGGCCGCGCGTGAGTGCTGACTAGACTTTTGGGTGCCCGTCCGGACCATATTTCTCCAGACTGTCCGATCCATCACCACCTCTTCCCAACGTCTAAGATCGATGTTACGGCACAAAACACTTACCTGCACAAAATCCTACTATCGCCGCTCTTGATCACCGGGTTCCGCCTACCTGATCTCACTTGTCCATACAGAAGCTGTTTTGGAACATCGTCACCGTCCATCCAACGGATATGACCTAGCCAACGAAGGTGATTCAGCATCAGTAGCGCTTCCATCCCGTTCATGTCCGCTCACCGCAGCAACTCAGTGTTCGGAAACGTATCCGACCACCGAATACCCAAGATGCGTCCTAGACACCGCAAATGGAAGCGGCTCAGATAGCGCATGTTCCGTTGATACGATGTCCACGTTTCACTGCCGTACAGTAGCATAGACAGCACCACTGAGCGGTAGACAAGAAGCTTGGTGCTTGCATTCAGGTCGTGGTTGTTACAGACACATCTTTCAATTTGCACGAAGGCAACACTAGCCTTCGCCACAAGAGCTCGTAAATCTCGGTCCGCGGACAGATCTGTGAACAGGTTGCTACCCAAGCAGCAAAACTTCGCGCAGCTATCGACAACTTCTCCACTGACGTGAATCTGAGGCGCACGTGCAGCAACAGCACCTCCACCCGGAGATTGCTGAAAGAAGGAAACTATCCTACCTGTGTGATATCCAGACCAAAATCGGATGTCGTGGTCGCGAAAGCCGTACCCAATTGCTTTAGTTCATCCTCCCTGTGTGCGAACAGCTTACTGTTATCTGCGAACAGAAGGTTGCGCGTCGTTGAGGTATGTGACGGGGTTGGAGCACCGAAACGTCGGATATTCAGCAGATGCCCATCCGTCCGGTATTCCACCTCAACGCCATCCTCTCCAGAGTCTTGAAAAGCAACTGTCACCACGGTAGCCAAATATAAATTAGATAGAGCTGTGGCTAGCACACAACCCTGCTTCATGACAGTGACAGTCTCAGTATCAACAGAGGTCGATTCACACGATTGTGCCTTCTTACTCCTGTCTACGTGCAACAATCCAATCTAACTGACGAACTAACTCGGACATCCAAACATACCAAGCACCGTCCACAGCGCCTGACGGCTCACGGAATCAAATGCCTTAGTGAAGTCTACGAAGAGGGCATACAGGGGTTGTTTGCGTTCACGATACTTCTCCTGTGGCTGTCGAGCAAGAAACACCAGGTCGATCGTTCTGTGACTCGCCCGGAATACACACTGCTCCTCGGGAATGGTGGCCACAAAATGGTTCGCATTCAGCGGATTCACGATGAATCTTGCAAGTAGCTCGCTTTAGGCGAATAGCAGAACTCCTGGCGTTGTTGATCGGCGTATCCCTGCATCCGCTTACCTTGCTTCCTCCATCAGTCGTTCTTGATTCCGCGAACACGTTCGACCAGTTGAGGGCGAACACTCCGGAATGTCACTCTCTTGTCTCCATTTTCCGGGTCCATTGCGGAGGCGGAAACGCTGCATTCTCCTCTCGCACCAGTCCGGACGTTTCTGATTTTCGCCACCGATCGTCTTGATGGGTACTGCCGTGATTTGTTCCTTGAAGTACTGCCACATGTCCTCAGGAGTGATGGATACGGGAGTGTCTGACAGACGAGCGGCAACAGCCCGCTGAAAAGCAGCCCCCGCCTCACATTTCCCCAGTTGTTTGACCTCCGGATTATCTGCAATAACCAGGCTTGCAGACATGGATCAACAATTTGGTCCTGACCAGCCTGCGATGGATGGTACATTCAGCGCCGACCATCACTCGCATGATGCGTGCGAATTCCAATTTCACATCTCACTTTATCCTACTCACAAGTTTGCAGTAATACACCTTCATCTCCGAA